>JAZHYW010019691.1:0-113055 GCA_037355805.1 Ixodes ricinus | reverse complement strand
AAGCTATTATTATACTTGCAGTGTGGTCCAAATGCAGCAGCAGTGGCATGTCCTCGGGGCGATGAGAGGTCGTCAGTCCGAACTCGTCGTTCCGCCACTCGGAGAAATGACATCACACACAAACATGCAAACCACAGGCCGAACGTAAAAACGAACGGATACTCCTGCCTATGCGTAGAAAGAATATGAAGGCTCTTTCGGAGTTTCTGATGTTCCGTGCAACGAAAGATAAATCTAAATAACGAGTTGCATCGGATGACACCTCGACATACAAAGCAGAAAGCCAAGACGGACTTCATCGCATCCGCGAGCGACCATCGAGACGGGAGTATCGATGGAGAAGAATTTCACGAAGTGAGGAAACTTCGCCAAAAATAGGAAATTTTGGGCGTCCAATGAAGAGGGAGAAACGTGAGAAGTCACGTCACGTCTGCGCTACAGGCGGTCGCCCTCTGTCCGGAGGCCCTATTCCCGAACGTCTGGGCGTAACAACAGTGGAAGCTGAGTGCTCGTTCTCTTCACTACAACGGTTGAAAACTTACCTGAGCGCTTCACTTCGAATGAGCGACTGCTCGATCTATTGCTTTTGAAAATTCACCGCGACATTGAAGTTCAAGCGGTGGACATCCTGGATATTCTTTGCCGTGAACGCAGGAGGCTGCATCTTAATATGTAGGCGCTGGGCACAAATGAAATGACCGTAGAGAGCCTGTAAATTGCTTTCTGAAATAACTATAGTCGGATTACAAGGAGGAAACTCTAATCCCCCTCTCGTGGCTTCACAACGCTAAGTCAACGTCGAAAGATAAAGCAAATATTTACAGGAAGGCAACACCCTCTCCCGCGTTGGCCACGAGGATGTGCGTGAGCGCAGCGCCACCCGTTGCTTAGGTGCAATTGTTTTACAATTCATTTATTATTCCTTACATCACTGACATTGTTTTATATTATCACCAAATGTGCGTTTTCATTATGTCACTTTAGTTTGATTTAACTATGTATTTCAGTGAGGATTATTTGTTATAGTTTGCCTTGAAATTACCATCCTTCACTCCACAAATGTTTCGAAATATCCGTTCTTTATATATATCTGAGATCAAGTTCCGCATCCCATCAAATAAGCATGAATGAAGAAATATTGACTATTTTATTTATTTGAGCATTTCCTACCCCACAAGCTATTTCTCCCGAAAGCATAAAAGTTGGAGATAGTCCGCGCTCTTCTTTTGCTCCGTGCCCCGTGCAAGACCGACTGCGTGAGCAGGGTAGCGAGCGAGCCCAATGCGGGAATCGGGGAGGGAGTCAGCTTTGTCATTTCGGGGGGGAGCATTCTCCCCCCCCCTGCCTAAGCTACTGCCTGTAGCTATTGCTTCTTCGCTACAGAGTGTGAAGGCTGCGGGTGAAAGAGAGATAATATATCCCTACATAAGGACGTCAGCGTGCAGCCAGTAAACTTCGGTAATGTCTGCTTGCGCTTGTTTCTTCTTCGGAGGTAGGGAATGATCTGATTACTGCACACTGATGCCTCGTTAATGCGGCTTCCCTAATCAGCATACCTCGCTATATAGACAACATTTTGGGGGGACGAACTGGATAAATGTATGCATTGTTGTCTCGTTATTGCGGACAACTACATTATGGACGCTGTTTCGGGGAACGGAGGCGTCCATATTTATACGATATCGCTGTAATAGGTTTGTCAAACATCTGCTCGCTGATAACAGGACGGAAAACAAAACGTCCACTGAGAAAGAGAACCGGAGGTGGACTGGGGTTTACCGATAGTTGGCAGTGGAACGCTTGTTTATAAATAAAGCGGAACATAAGTACCGCGCAAACAATAGCGGAGTTTTTTTTTTTTTTCTTGTACGAGGTGTTTTTGAAACGCTGTTCGGGCGTAAAAAAAAAGAATACAAACCCAAAAAAGGAAGAAAAAAACACAGTGCATTAAAACTTTTTACAAAGGTGTCTTTAAGTGGTACATTTATCATACTAGAATTTTATTAATGTAGGTTACAGGAATGAAATGCTAAGCCCAAAAAACCCTGTTCTTTTTTTGCACGGGGAGGAAAGTGACACAACCTCTTGAATGACACGGTTACTTACAGATGGCACAACATAAAAAAAAAAAAACTTAGTTTTTTTTGGTTTGGTGAAGAAGGAAGACCAGTGAAGGTGTACTATGGTGGGAATGAAGTAATGGCCGGCCGCAAGTCGGCAAGCCTGAGTGGAAAGGCTGGAAAGGTTGCCGCCATCTATGAGCAACGGTGGCAACCAGACAACCGGTAATCCGGTTGTCTGGCTGCCGCCGTCGCTCATAGATGGCGGTAGCTGTCCTGGAGTTTTATGTCAACATTTGTTTGCCCGCGGACACGATACTGGGGAAACTGAGGCCTTAACAGCTCCGCTGCAAAAAAAACAAAAACGTGAAAGCTTCTTTGAGATGAATACACTAAAGCAGATTCAGACAGATCCGAGCGTGTGTGGCACCATCTATGATCAGTAGCCACGTCAACGCTGGAGACGAGTGGCGTTCGCGGGGGGCGGACGGGGTCGCTCCCGGGGTGTCGCGGCGGCTATCGCCGGGTCCGTGACTCGTGACGCCATGCTGCGGTCCCTATCGACTGACAGCATTGCTCCTTCGACACCAGATTAGGGAATTGTAGTAGACCGTTTTTCTCCTCCGCTACGGTATCCGCGAAGAAAACGCCGCAGCTGCGGATGCGCGCCGCCAGCCTTGTCTGCATAGTTCAAGGCCTTGTGGTGGATTACGGAGCGCTATCCGGATGCTTAGCGGGCTGCGGAAACGGTCTACAACAATTCCCCAATATCAATCCTGATGCAGCGTCCGTACTCCGTTTCACGGTAGCTTGGCTAAGTGTAAAGGCTACAACCCCCGCGACCCAATAAGAGCGTCGGAGCGAGGCACGTGACACTACGTCACGGGAGCGTGACGAGGCCTCCGTGGAGGAGGCCTCTGTGGCCTCGACCATGAAGTGTTGTCCGCAGCCTCCACAGTTATTAGCGAGTTTAGTAGACCGTGTTTCCCCCTCCGCTAAGCCCCTCTGCTACCCGGAACTCTACACAGCCAAGGCCATCGGCACGCAGGCGCAGTGGTGGTTTCTTCGTAGCGGAGAGTTGGCGGAGGGGAAACACGGTCTACTAAAACTCCCTATTATCGTGAAACGGAGCATAGACGAGCAGCGTGATTTTCGTTTCACTTGAAGCCCAGACGCTGCCAACGCTACGAGTTGACCGGGACCAATCAAATAGCGTGAGAAGCTCAAGTCACTGGGTCTTTCCTCTCATGATTGGTTCAGCGATGATGGAACACCTACAGACACTTGACGAATACCATGACGTTGTTTGTGCCTTTTTTGTTTCGGTCGGCGAAACACATCCTTTCGACTGCGTACTACAACAGCGCCAAATGCGCGCAACAACATCGCGGCCCTGCCCTGTCATCGGCAGACGCAGCACGTGCACGTTCAGCAGGCCACAGAGCATGTGCCGCAGTATCTGCTGCGATCTAAAGCGCCAGCCGCAAAGAAGATAACCGCAGGCCAGCAGAGTGCTTCAGAAACGGGCTAAGCTCTGCCTTTCTCGTTTTCGACGACGCGACCGTTTGACACCCCTCGGCCGCAGCCTTTCAACTTCGTGCGGCAGCCCCAAGTGCACGCAACACGATCGCGTCACTGCCCTGCCGCAGCATGTGTAGTACGTTCGGCTGGCCACAACGCAAGTGCCGAGCTTCGTCGCATAAATACGCGCCAGGTGTATAGCAGTGCATCGCAGACCCGTGGAATGCTTCCAGACAAGAGGCAAGCTCAGTTTGACCTTTTAGGCTTTTACCGTGGCCGCTTACTTTTAACCTGTCCCAAGAATCCACCAATGGATCTTCCTGTGATTTTGTTTTCTTTCTGACACATTTGCAGCCTTCTTAACTTTCTTTGTCGCGCCAGCTACCCTGGGGTACCCCACCACCCATGTTGCGACGAAGCTGGAGAAAGACCCCGAAAGCAATTTCCTTAGCGTTTTTTGCCTCCGTTTCGCCTGCCTAGCCTAGTTTTGTCACGCTTAATTTTGAAGCCGCCACGACTGCTTGTCGCCACTGCCTCCGATACCCTTTGTCATGCCGGCTGGCCCGGGTACCCCTCTTCCCCCCCATGTGGACAAGAGTGAGGACAACAACCGCTCGCATACGAATTCCTTGTATTTTTGTTTTGCTTTTTGCTTTTGGCGTCGCCCGCGTGTGGCATTGGGGGAGTGCCCGTTTTAGGTTTGCAGCAAGATTGTTTTCCTATTTTTCTTCATTTAAGAGAATTGTCCGGTCAATTTTTGTCTTCAAGACATCATTCAAATCTTGTTTTAACTGTTTTTAGGAACACCATCCGCACAATATCCGAATTTTTCATCCTCTTCCACGAGAAAAATTGGATTTTACACTCTTCCCAAAACGCATCCTAAAAAAAAAACGGCGTTTTCGTTGGCAACATGGCCAACATTGACCACCGCGGAAGCTCTGACGTAACATCAGGTAGAGAGCCGTGTTGGGGTGCCTCCCGACTGCTGTACTGTAACTTTTCGTTTTTTATTCGTTTACCCTTGTTGCTTTGTCAGACTAGATCTTCGTGGATTTAAAGGGACTTTTGTTGTACCGTTGGTTGAAACAACCCTCGTACTGCAGACAAACGATGTCCTGTCGCCGTGCGAAATGGAATCGAGCTTTCCACGTGCGAGTATGGCCGCGACCTGTCAGGTTCCAGATTGGTTTCGGTTTCGCCGCATAAATATTTTTTGAAAATACAACTCCTGGAGTTAGTCGCTGGGGGAGTTTGTGTTCATTCCAATCTGTTCCATCAACCTACCGCGCGGCCGCCGAGGTTGAGTGGTAACGGATGTAGTAGGAGGAAGTTTCAAATGTCCCTGTTCCCCACTTTATGCAATCTCTATGGTCCATAGCTTTCACTGTTACAAAAATACACATCTCCTTCCTCTAAAGCGCAAATAGTATGACCCAAGCTGAGAACATAGTGACTTTTGTCGTGACCCGAAAGTACAATGACCTGTTGTCCTGACCGAAATTTGAAACAAAAGTGCGGTGGCATTTTCCCAGGACCATTGACTCTACGCTCTGATAAAACCATTAATTGTAAAATACTTTTGTGTGTGTTTGTGTGTGTGTGTGTGGGGGGGGGGCGGGGGTTGGCACATTGAAATACGGAGCTTATCGGATATGTCCGCATTGACCAACATTTTACGGCGGGTGTTTTTCGGAGTTTTCAGATTTATCCGAAAACACGTGATTAACCTTTTCAACCAAAGGTACATTACAAAAAAGATTACGTTCATTTTCATAAACCACGGTGGTCGCGAGCCGTCTCGATAAGGAGGTAGCGCCATCTATCCACACGAGAGCCAAGCGCGCCTCGCCACTAGACTTGCTCGTCTGCGTCGCCACTCGCTGTTGACCCTGGCAAGTTTCTTGGCCCTATATTTTACTGAAGGGAGCTACGCTTTCCAATCTTACAAGAAAAAACCGGCCTTTGAAATTCACCTTTGACGAAATGTAGGCTTGCTACGTGGAGGCGTCGATTTTTACGGTCCATTTTAGATCGGGCCTGGTGAATTGGGACACCCTATGTTTAGTGTCTACGTGAAACAAATCTTTTGCCTTATTTTAACAAAAAATGTTCGGAATGTTCCGTAAATATCAGATTTAAACACAATACAAATAAATAAATAAATAAATAAATATATATATTTTACAATATATAAAATTTATTTTGTGTTTGTACCTCACAAGCTCCCAATAAGGCATGTATGAAAATATTAAAAAGTACGAAGGTACTTGAAACACTGAAAAAATATAGCCATGCAATTAATTTTTGCACAATTGAAAGATGTTCCTACGGATGCGGCGTACCCACAGTTCCCGTGTGCTAACGTTCTTGCTTTACGTTTTACAGCGTGAGCTCTTAGCCTCACGCTCTCCGGAGATTCTTGTCGTATCCACAGAATACTCTCCTCTCTCCGCCCCCAAAGCTGGGATTACAGATCACGCTTGTAATGTCGTGTTTACTGTCCTCAAATGCCTCTTCACATATTTTATAAACACTTTGCCATCATTATGAAACGCATTCATGCAGACCAATATGAATATATAGCATCAATCAGCTCATGGAAATTTGTTAACTACTTTCTGTCAAGATCAATACTTTTCACTGCTTTATTCTTCTAACCCCGAAGCAAAGTGATTTTACGTTATATACATTTTTTAATGTGCATTGCATTTAAATATTGCATTTTTGTTTGAGGCGTATGCCCACTCACAACCTTCTTATTGATATTTTTTTGTGTTTTGTTCATCTTTATTTTGTTTTTGTATCAAGAAACGTCCCTGCTTTACATATTTTCACCACCACAGTGGCTGTTTGTACAGCTTTTTTTTTCTCGGCCCTCACTTGGGACACCCATCTATATAGTGAATAACATATCATTAATATTATTATGCTTAAAGTGTGCGTTTTTCTGAGCATGACTTTCAATGAGTTCATGCCCATTCTATTTGTATCTCGCATTTCACCAAAGTTCAAACACAAGTTTTGGGAGAACAACATAACAAATTTTGGCAGGAAATCACTGAGTCATTCACCATGAACACTGTTTCAATAATGTTCCGCACTTTTCCCTTCTTTCCAAAGAAGATATAACCTACTTGACTCGGGAATTTGCGTAGATTACTATAACTGTTCCCCACCCCATCAAAATTTGTTCTCACTGTTACTTCACATTTTCTTAGTTTCTTCTTCACAATTTTTGTCTTTCCACTTGTCTGCGTCCGCGCCCAGTCTGTTGCTTCCAGGCGTACAGTGCATCTCCGTCAGTGTTGTACACGTTCCTCAAAAGAGGAACAGAAGCTCGTTCCTCGTTCCTCCTGATTTTCGGAACGCGTTCCCGTTGCAAGTTCCATCTGTGAGAAAGGAACTCGTTCCCGTTACAGATAATAAAACGGAACGTATCGTTACATATACGTTACATTTGTATTTTGCTGATTACCATACTTAGTTTCATCAAGGAAATATTTATAAAAATTTTAAATCTATTTTGTCAATTAGGAAAATACGATTTTGAAAGCCGTGATGGAGGAGCATCAGGAGAAGAAAACAAGCGGAAGCAGGGTTTGATTCGTTGATATTCACCTTTAAAAATCTAAGCTTTTAACCATATCCATGTTTGTGGTGGGCGGATTCAGACGAGCCAAATGTACTGTTACCCTACATTGCACGAGCGTTTACAACAACCTCACAACAACTTCAATCTAGCAATATCCTTTGTTGGAACTTAACAACAGTTGATTCTCGATGTTGTCCGCAAGACGAGCAAGTGAAGAAGTTGGTAGGGCTTTTGGAAGGTCAGTCTTGAAAACTACGAGTCCTTCTTCAGAAAGGCTGGATTCGTTGTTCAGTTTGAAGGTGGCGGACAAGCAGAGAATGAATAAAAGTTAATTGTTGGGTAACTTTTAAGTGTCCAATGCTCGGATGCAAGGGTATGTTCGATGTCTGGTAACTTGTACTTGTGTTGTATCTATTAATTGGTCTCTTTGTGGAAGTTCACTGATGGCTGTAGTCGGCCTTAGATTTCTGGGTGTATGAGGATTTGTGGAAGCAAAGAAAGTAGCTCAGTTTGAAACGTCCCTCTTTCTGTGTCTTTTCCTTCAACTAAAGGTTTTGCTTTTTATAGCGCAGTCTCGGGCACTGAAAATAGAATCGATGTCCACTAGCTCTCTTGCACCCGACTGTTACCCAGCGAGGACCACACAAGATAATCCCGAAGATGAGTAACCAAAAAGTTAACGAGATCCTGCTCTTCTTAAAGATATTGTTTTCATACTTTTATAATTTCCCACTTAGAAATCAAATTAAAATTACCCCACTGGACGAAAAAAAAGAACTCCGTTCCTTTTCCCGTTCTAGTAAAAGTGTAACGCGTTACCGTTCCAGTTCCACCGATGCAAAATGGAACGGCGACGTTCCTTCGTTCCTCCTAAAAGGAACGCGTTCCAGGAACGTCGTTCCTTGGAACGCCGTTCCGTACGACACTGATCTCCGTTGCCTGCCGCCTGTCTCCCTTTCCTCCCGGGGCCTCCGGTTACATCCGCCGCTGTTCGGCTCAATAGGTCCTGTTCGCTATACGTGGAGAACACGCACATACAACACAGCACACCCTTTCTCTCCTTTTTCTTTTTCCATGGCTGTTTTGGATTGGAGTGAGTGCTTTTAAGCTCATTCATGTTGCTGCTATAGTTGAAGGAAATGTCGTCGTCCCGACTTTTGTTTTCTTCTTTCTGTTGCCAGACGAGAAAACTGTCTAGTGAAATGCCTGTTTGGGATTAAAACTGAACCAGATTAGATTCTAGCGCATCCTTCACCCTCGTCATTAGTCTATTTTTCTCCAGAGAATAATATAGGTCCTTAATATCTAATGATAGAACTGAAAATTCCATCCCGTGGTTCACTTCAAAGATACTGATTAACTCGTTCCAATTCCTGAGAGACGACGATTTATTTAGATGTGCATACTTTAAAACATTGTTTGATTAAGATATCTTTTTTGACTTGTTCACCTCCGCATGTAGTACATCCGACGGATGTCTTTGAGGATACTGAACTTTTAAGACCAACTATGTCAGACCTGGGGACGTAATGAGGGTGCAAATAGAACGATGCTCGGAAAACTCGTTACCTTTCATTTATTTTCCTTCCAGTCGTCAGCGACGCATTACTTGAGGGTGAAAACAAGGTGTGTGGTAAGTAGTAATAAATACCGTATTTTCGGACTATTCCAACGTCTAGTCCGCACGCGGCGCGTAGTCCACACGCGGCGCGTAGTCCACACCGCACTTGAGTGCCAGACCGAGCGTAAAAATGATCATACACACACACGCTTGAGAAATGCATATGCACGGGCTCAGAAAGAAGCTTGTATCATACATAAATCACTATTAATATACTCTGTTACTCATAAAATCCTTCGCGCCTTGTCACGGTGAACGATCTGAAAAATGCAAAACCTTGTATAGTCTTGCACCTGTAGATAGTCCACACTGAACAGAAATTTCATCTTTTAAACATGTATAGTGAGCGGACTATAGTCCATGAAAAATAGTGTATAAATACATGCGAGACACTGTCATTTTGCTCGGAGTTACTTCCCCAATCAGACCTCGAAGCCGTCGGGCGTATAAATTAACTAAAGATTACGCTACACCTGGCCCAGCACCTTGGAGGCCATGGGTGAGCGCGTTGACGCGAGGAGCAGCTCCTGGAGCCTCTGCATTCTGGTCGCCCTCTGCACGAGCTTGGCCCGCTCCGTCAACGGCTACGGCAGCTCGACCAAAACATGCTTCGAGCTCCGGCGGTGAGGTGGCCACTCGTTCGCTCGCTTGTTACACGGGAGTACCAGTAACCTGGGAGCCCGAGGGTTACCTGTTCCTTTTCTCTTTGCGATCTCCGTGCCGGAGTGGAGTCCTCCTCGCCTCTTCCACTGAGCTTGCTATACAACGCGTGACAAGGATGCTGAAGACACCGGAATAAGGACGCGTTGGTCGCAGCCTCCCTCAGTTCCCTTCGATATACGCATCTATCGGGAAGAACAAGTTTTCGACACACAGGACAGACACTCTGCGCATCACTCACCACGTGATATTTGTTTTTTTCATTAAATGTTTACTTCTTCAATATTGTCATCCTATGTCTAATTTAGAGTAATGATGAGTGTGCTTTTCACTGCTTTGATTCTTTCCCCCTCGCCACCGATACATGCCAGAAGCTACGTTCAAACGTGGCTCCCATTTGAACGTATTCTGTAGACCGTGTAGTGCCTTAAAACACGTATGATGTTATATCCCCAAACCAACCGATCTAACCAGCCTTTGACTAAATGAGGCATTCAATGAATGAACAAGCGCATACTGCAGGCTTGCTTTCTATCTCGTTTATGCCATTGACCTACCTACAGGAACAACCTGTTTTACTGCCCTCGGGCCCTGCATTGCGAGGTGAAATGGTACAGAACCTGCATACTTACTCCGGTTCTCGATGCCGCGGTCTCTTTCCGAGTGGGCGATGCAGCTCTTCAGCGTAACTATCTGTGTTCACCTATATTTTGTGACAAGATGAGAATTGCGTAGAAGCTCCAGTGTCTGCACCCGTCATTGCCTTTCTGTCGTTTCCACAGCCGATTATGACGAAGTGTTTGCCAACAGCTGCGGCAAGCCTGAATTTGCCGAGTGCTCGGCGCTGCCACCGGCTATGGTGAGTGGTATCACGCATGCAGAACTCACCGAAGCCCGCTCCTCGGATCATGTACATCAAAGGACAGGAACGCACCGTCGTGGTCGAGACGACTCCCGCCAGGCCGGACGCCTGCACCGTCTTATCTCGCACATTTTCAAGATCCCGGTGACCCAGTTGCTACAGGCCTGCAAAAAGCGCGACTGTGCGCTCACCGATAACTCAGCGTGATGGGATGCCCTCCGGGAGGTCACCAGCTGCGCATCGCCATCGCCACAGTAAGATTGCTTGTGCCAGCCGCTCAGTCCTGCCTTAACGGCCCTATTTTAGTTGTCCACAGCCAGAATAATATAAGGCTATAAAATATATTCCATAAAAGTGAAAATCATTAGGACTCTCCCTCATGGTGGCAGAAACAGTACTACATCGCATGCACAATTCGTGCAGGCACTAGGCACTTCGCATATCGCTAGTTTCCCCCGGTGCAGGCGTGCCCAAGCCTACAATACTGGGCCGTCTAGGTGTGAAAGCCACCCTATATGGGCTTCTTCGTGCGGGCGCAATTTCCGTCCTGTACCTGCAACAAGTAGCAAATGAAACTGAAGGTTTAACGTTCGATTTGAGACAGCTCCGCCAATTCACTGCTCGCGTGACTATGCTTCTGCCCTGTAGCGACTTCGCAGCCCCTAACGACGACCCTCAGGCCATGGTTAACCTGGAATTGCGTCTGTCCGGGCTACAGCCTCAAGCCCCGGCTGGCAACTGATCGAATCATTGACTGTGGTTCCCTTGGCCCCATTGGGAGGCGAGTTCATGTCTGGGTTAATTTCTGAACAGCTATGCCTGTTGTTCTCTTATGACTTAACTTCAGTCGTAATATGGTGTTAGTTTTTATTCGAATGAATATTTTAAAAAGGCGAATTCACCGCTACGTGAATGCCGTCTTCACTGTGTTTCTTGAGGTCGGCGGACATTTGAGGTGCGAACAACCATCACAGTCTGGTGAGTAATTAACTAAAATTTGTTAATTAACCTTTAATTAGTGAGTTCAGGCATGCGGCTTCACCAGAAACTTGTCAGCGTCATTTAAGACCATTTAAATCAGTTATTTTCAGCAGACTGAGCACGTGAGAAGAGCAGTAGTGCGCTAAAGTTGCTATTCGTGGTGCAGGTACAAGCTGCATGGGGCTCTCATAAGAGAAGGAAGAATCGCGCGGGCGCCTTTACCTCAACCGCTGCCTTGTACCAGCTTCATGAGTGGTAACTTTAGCGCAATTACTACGCCTCTCAAGCGCTCAGTCTTTTCTGAAAATTACCGATTTAGTGGTTTTCGATGACGCTCAGCCAGCTGCTAATGTGCACCGCGATGGCTCATTTTCACTACTTAAAGAGTTAATTAGCTCATTCTTCAATTAATTTACTGAACTAATTAGTAAGTATCGAATTTTCCGACGTCCGCCACCATGACAATGCGGTCCCGAAAAAATGATCTTTTCAACTGGAATACACCAATCGCGGAATTTTTTGTCACTCTTACGTAAAGCACCCAGTATATATGTTTGCATTGCTCTGCCACAAACAGGGACCACTTGTTGCACGTTGAATGAAGACTTTCTCCTATCGTTGTCTTTTAGATGCGGAGCATCTCTGCTCGGGTCTATGTCCCGGCGGCCTCCAGGACCGTGGCACTCGCAGACCACGCACCAGCGCAACTCTCCTCCCTTCACTCTCTCCAACAGAGCCGCGCGTTTCTCTCTCCGCCTCTCTCTCTACCAGCTGCGTGCACTGGGTGCGTGCGTTCGCTTCTACTCACACCGCGCGCGCACGCGCAACTCTCCTCCTCTAGTCTCCTCTCCCTTCAAGTGAGAAAAAAATAAACGGCGAGCGTGCGAGCGTTCAAAGTTTCTCTGCCGCGAAAGCCGCGATCGGGCCAGGCTCGCGTAGGGGTGACGCCAGGGCACGGCCGGACTGGAAGCGCGCGCTCTCTTTCTTTCTTACGGCCTTTGCAACCGGGGCACTCGCAACCTCCCGCCGCACTGCGGGCGGCGCTGTCACTCTTCACCTCCGGGCTGCCCTTTTGCTGCCTGGGCACAAAGCGCGTCTGACAGTGTATTTCAAGCGCCGTCGCAACCCGCAGGTCGAGATTTTTATAAGCTTCGACACCCGATTCTTTGCTGTTTAGACCCCAGCCACTTATCTAATGCGCTTCTGATGAGCCCAAAACGGTGAATATTTGACGCACATCTCCGGTGTAGACTCGGGAGTAAAGAAGTAGGCAGAGACAGCGTAATGCAATCGTGGAAAACTCGGTACTTGGCCCGTACCTCCAGGACTTCTGTTGCAACTCAAGAACAGGAGGAAACGGACCCCTTCATGCGTGGAGGAACTTCAAATGATAAAATACCTCGTACACTCTCGTGACATGTGAGCAGGCCCAATCTATCTATTGCCGTGGTCTGCATCAATCACTCTCGTAGGCCGTACATGAAGTCGGTCAGCTGCTCTAGACGAGGGTGTAGTAGTCTGCTACAATTTTCGCACGTGCATATTACCCTAAAGTGCTTCCTTGAGGGCTTGTGCACATATCCAGTTGTATTTTCGTTTCTGTCCAGACCGTCTGTGCATGGTTAATCAGAAGTATTCCGAGAACTTGCTGCAAATTAAACCAGCCAAGCGCTTTGAGTGACTGTTGTCAATGTCCTCTGGTCAACTTTGGAGTGGCGCGTCTTCAAGATAGGGTGCGATCAGTAGTTGCAGAACTTCGTGCACATTTGTACGCGGAAGGTGCTTAGCAGCCTTAAAAAAAATGTTGTCCAGAAGTGCGAGGAATCTGAGATTTGGATAAGGAAGTCCGCTTTTATCCTGGCCTTGCAATAAGACGAACAGAGGATCACTTCTGTTACTCGTAGTCAACACCATAACATGGTGTCGCACCCAAACTCACTAATGAGTTTCACCAGACAGCCACCGACGTACACCAGACCAGAGTATGTCAGGGATGGAGATGGAGCGCAAGGCTTTTTCAGTTTTTTCAGGTCAGTGCCAAAACAACAACCTGCGAAGCTCGAACACCAGCGCAAAGCAGCTCGAAGGGCTTCTCCGAGTGGGTTGAAGTGGGGTGAGGTGGTTGGCCCCTGGCGGCAAGCAAGGGAACTACATACGGAAAAAAATGTCATTGACTCCCGGGCGATTGCAAAGGCCGTAAGAAGAGAAAGAGAGCGCGCGCTTCCAGTCCGGCCGTGGCTAGGGTAGTCGGTGGCGCCATCTCTCGACGTCAGCACGCAACTGACTCCTTCCTCGGAACCAACACGATGCTCCGCATCACCCCATGGTTCCCCTCGGGAAGATGGTGTAATTTTGTTTTCTTAGACTTTACAGTTTCTTAATTCTTCCGCGCCAGTCTCCGGTGTTGCATTATGACAAACAGCTGAGCTTATCAAAACTTCTAGACTAAACGGTTGATATTGTAGCTGTAGAGTGATGTTATAGCGAATTACGACAAGGGGCGCCTTCGTTCTCAGTTACGTGAGAACAGTTGTTGTTGAGGCCTTCCACCCAGGAACGAACGATAGTTGTTTGAATCCCCACTCACATATAAGCAGTTTTAATGCGTGAAGACTACGAGTTACCTCGACATTCGTGCTTCAAGCGCTGCGTCCCAAGCTACTCCGTGAATGGAGCTATATTGCTAAATAATCCAAGCATCAACGACAATGCAGGAAATGTAGGTCTAGGCGCCGCGCGTGCTGGCATCTGCAGCAGTAACTGTTATAAAGCAAAAGCATAAACAAATGGCATCTTGCACGGGCGTTCGTCAAAGCCTGTTATTTACTTGGCCTCTTTTATACGGGGAAGGCGAGCGCACGCGGCGCATATACCCACATTCCCAGCATTCTCCTTGATGCCTGGGTGACTTATTACAATAGGTCTATAGACCGATCTCACCAGCCAGATTGACTACGCCACCGCTGCCACAATGCATCGTGGGAACTTTAGTCTTTCTGCACGTGCGACAACCGCGCTGGAGCTCTGCGCGTGTGGGAGCACGAAACGGCACGAGCCCTCTCGTGCAATGCCGTCTGCCTCTGCGGAACCAAAGTTATGGCGGTGTCACGCATGCGCCGAACGCTTAGTGAGATCGGTCTATTGGTTACCCTTTCAGGAATTCAGTCTGGCCACTTTGATCACTATCATCATCATCTGAAAAATGGCATATCTGCTATACTAATGGCGGCCTTCTGCTTACTGATGAAGGAAGAAGTTGAAGATGCTCCTAAGCAAATGATTCGAGGCCTATACATTCTAGACTTTAGCGTGACGTGAAGCAGGAATTGGACGCAAGAGCTGCGTAAGCGTTCATTTCTAACTCGGTCCCAGTCAATATGTTAGTAGTACACACTCTGCTTCAAAGCCGCTCGATCAATAGAACTTAATCAAGGCGTCTATGTTGGTTAGTGCTTTGTTCTGACTGGTTGCATTTTTTTCGCCATCGACACCGAAAGAGATTGAAAAAGAACTGTACACTGAAGCACACATTCTCGTTTACAAATGGATTGCGAAAGTGAGGGTGCCCCATTATACAGAACACAGGTTCATTGCCGCCATTATACTTTGTTTCACCTTATGTTGTACACGCAGCGAAGGCTAGAAGCGCGAGCTCATAGCGTTGGCAGCTGCTCTTAAGTCACGAGAGCTTTGTGCCGCCGAGATGTGCCCCAGAGCAAGGAGCTCGCGCTTGTAGCCTTTCCTGCGGTAAATAAGGTGAAACAGAGTATAGTACGGTAAAAGTTAAAACTGCCATTTGAGTCACCAGATGGCACTGAATTCCGGAAAGGGTCTATTGGCCAAACGCTCACTATTCCATCTGCAGATGATCAATTCTACATTTGTTAATGGAAATATTCAAATGTCAGACTGTCAAATTTGACGGTGTTGGGTTAAAACTACGAGCGTCCACCGTGCTTTTTACACACACTTCGAAATTGTCCCTGGCAATCAATCATCCTAGTCGTGACGTGACAGATAGGAACCATAAGTGGGAGCTACCGCAACATATCGTCGCCAATCCTCGAAGCATGGGTGGGCGTCCCCAAGTCCCTTCATACTTTGCAAGTAGCGGCAACCAATACAAATGACTCGGCACATTCCGCTGGAACAAAATGGCGGCATTCAGTTCAAACCTCTGCCGTGCGCCACCATTCGTTTCCTAAAACCTGCACCGTCACGCAGTCAGCTTCAAAGAATGTTGCTACTTGTGCGAAGCTCTTATCTAGGGACTTAAGGCGTCCCCGTAACTCGCGGTTCTATCTTACTCAAACTCGTTTAAAAGCTATCGTTTGTATGGGCCCGGTACTTACTGACAAAAAGAACAAATGAAAAAACAAAATTATTACTGTTGTCCGCAAAAAAAAAAAAGGTTGCTTGCATAAAAGGGTATTGTGCAGGTCTGGCTGGTTCGTGCCGTTGTCGACTGTCGAGAGATTCTGGCAGAAGCACGGCATGGTGCTGGATCAATGGCGGTCCTTTCGGTCTCCCAACGTGACCGTGCTGATGAACAGACTCAACGGACAAGCTTCTGCACGAATACACTAGGACACCAGACAAGACTGGATTCTTGTGTAATGCGTCTCTGTGTGTCAACGGCATTTACGAGCCTCCCATCTGTCGCAAACACAAGAGAAAAATGCCCTGTGCCACGCTCATCGCCGACTACCCAGGTGGGTGAGCCTTCTGGGCGTTCCCGGCTGATCCGCTTCGGTCCAGGCGCATCGGTGGTGAATCCCCGACGTGCCTCAAGCGACAACCGCACCGAAGCTCGACCAAGGTGCTCCGGAAAACGGCAGACAGGGTGGCGTCCCCACGTGCTAGCGTCGCGCTCTTTGTGTCACTCTTCGTGGCGCGGACGAGGCGGTGCTTCCTGCTTCTTTCACTAGCGGTTTTGGGTTAGAGATGCAGGCCTTGTGTTTGAGCCTGGTATTGGTTGTACCACCCCGAGGCACTTCTCGCTTTGGCTGTCGTAGGTGGCATCCAGAGCTAACGGCACTTACGAGTGTATCATGATCATACATCTCTGACGTGAAACTTTAGCTGGGACATTCATCTCCTTTGGGGCTCTTAGAGGAAAGGGTTGTTTGTGTCATGTCAGGCTAGAACACGACAGTGTGAAGCAAGGTTGAGTGCAGACGAGCTAGAAAACATTGAACGTGATGAGAGAGCTCATGAGACGGGAAACCTTGAGCACAGCCGAAGCATTTACAAGACACTACTGCGGCTGAGTCTGGTCGTTTAGATCGCGTTTCGATTCCGGTCAGGATGAGAGTATATTGACAACTACTCCTTTTTCACGGGTCCTCAATCACTCAGTCCATGACATGATGCGTGCGCTTGTGAACAACGCATCGCGTCCCAAAGTTTTGTTCGCGAAGTATGACTTTACTAAACTAAATTATACCCGTGTAAGGGGCTCGCTGGCAATACTGCTCGCTAACCATTCCAAAAAATGTAATTGTATAGATAGTGAACCTCCTCAATAGAAAGCGTTATCACGTGACAGCTTCAGGTTGAACAGCCCTGGAACGCGCATTTGGTGCCTGAATTAACGCTGCGGTCCCAGGGCACTCGTTTGGGATTCGCTGGTTCTTGGTATTTTCAGCAAGAAAGAAAAAGATAGCTACAAATATGTCCCCCTGCCAATGTTCAAGTAGGCTAAACATACAGAAAAGGTTTTGTGCTGACTAGGTATAATAGTGAAACAAATAACGAAACGTTTAAAAATTACAATTAGGTCAACGGGTTTTTAAACTTGTTACTATACCCATTGCCTTCGTGAAACACTTGACCTGGCGGCACACACTATGTTGTCTCGTCTGTTTTGTAAATGTATTGCTTCCTTGCACAGTGTACATACACGTTTTGTGTGAGACATTTCCTCTTTCACCAAACTACTGTATATTAGTTTCTTTTTGAAAACGCACGGAAAATCTACACATTAAGATCAAGACTCGATATGGCGTAGTGACGTACCATCAAGTAGTCCGTAAAAAGTGGTAAACGTCAAATGACTAAACAAGAAAGAAGAAAGGAGCGAATACAGTAATTTATTGCTTTTTTTTCCTAATTTAATATTCATTCTATACAGGAGAGTTTCTTCCTGATAGTGATGGATTTATGATCAGCAGAGTGACGTCCAAATCATGACTTCAATTTAACAAAAATTGCGTAGCTTTTGCGCGACCTAAAATGCACATAGGAGCGGCTCGGTATACTTATACGGCCTGACGTTCTGCTGTGGAAATTTGTAAGTCAATACTAATAACGAATGATGATATGACAATAGCTTTCTTCATAGTGTCAGTACGGTTGGAGCTTTGAGAAAAAGCTGCCCGAACAGTTTGACTGTACCTATCCATCTTAGTTACGCAGCAGTGGCGTGAAAAAAATAAAGGAACACTAGAAATTGTCGGTGGTTTTTGTTTTATGAGCAAGTTACCCCTCAATCGTACAAAGCACAGCAGTGAAATTTGCTTACTCATCGCATGCAGCAAGTGCTTTCCTGAATCTGAACGCAAAAAAGAGTGCTCCACAGTTGTATGCCAGTTTTCCTGTGACCCGTTTCCAGTACTACTGGTGCCAGTACACAATCCAAGTAGCGCGAGCTACACTCGTGACCCGTGCCTGGGTACTGTATCTCAACATCCGAGTGAGGTTGTGTTAGTGGCGAAAAATAGCGGCTCAGACCTCCCTGCCGTTCTTATCCCATCAGTGACTATAGTTTACGGGTATGATGATTCGTTGTGGTCGTCAAGATAAATGAGCTCCGAGTTCAGGAAAGACACGTCAACCTCCGAGTTTGCATGCAGAACTTCTTTTTATTTTTTTATCTCCTTTCCTTGCACTCGCACGCGCGGCACCGGAACTCGCACAAGTCGCACGAGTCATCTTTCTGCGGCTCGTCACAAAGGGGACGTGAACCTGTAAAATTTAATGTTGCTTTCTTTGAGCTTTCTTCGCCGATACTTCGATAACCGGGAATTTCGGCTGGATCGACGTTGCAGGTCTCTTGACGTGTCACCCACGTGACCGTGTTTGCGCAGAGAGCACGTACTACATGCTCACCTCCGAGATCGAGTCCCTCAAGCTGCGCGTCAACGTGGCCTGGGTGGGCAAGAGGCTCGAGGAGTACGTGACGTCGGCGCTGGCCCGGAACGAGTCCATCATCTTCCACAACTGGAAGCCCAACACGCTCACGACCTTGAGCAACGTCGTTCACATCGCGTTCCCCGAGTGCGAGGACAGGGCGCTGCAGGACTTTCAGGACAACCCGGACAACGCCAAGTGCGAGTTCGAAGTCAATCACATGGAGAAGGCGAGTACCAGAGACCTGCGAATAAAGTCCGTACCCAGGGCGTACACTAGCTGAGCGGGCCCTGTCGAAAAGCTTTGAATCAGTATATGAAAAATTGACAGCGGAAAAAAAAAACCAACATTGCAGGCGTTATCCTTGTGGTCGCACAATTTCGAAGAACCTCAGTCGTGTGCTCGCGTATGTCATTCAAGTTGTTACAGCTCCAAAGTAACTGAATGGTTAGTTAGTGCGGTGTTTGGGTAGCTCTATAGTTGAACTTTCAAGGCGATCAAAAAGCCTGGACGCCGTTTAGTTCACCTTTTTTGTTTCAGTAAATCAGGGAAGCCCCAGAACACAGCCTTTGGCCTTCAATGTCTGCTCCATATTGCCCCGTATACTACCAAAATCCTGTAGATGGGCCAGCACTTCGACAACTCTAAGAGCATTGTCCTCACTCGCAGGTGGTGTGGTCAAAGCTGAAGGACAGTGTTCCTGACGTGTACGACATCGCCCAAAAGATATCCTTCAAGCAGGGCCAGTACGAGCAGATGCTGGACTTGTACAAGCGCGAGTCGACCCGCGATCGAGACTACAGCGACATCGCCTGCACCTTCCTGACCCAGAACGAACACCTGCTCCATGAATTCGTCACAGGCGATCTTGGGGACAAGCCCAAGCTCTACATCGGGGAATCTTTCCTGTCTCGGGCATATACAAGCGCATGAGCGGTGTGCTCACCGGTTGGTGCCTCTCTTGTATGACCTTCTCCCATGCGGAATGGTAGCCCAGGGCTTCGCGAAACCTCGCTGAATGTACTTCTTGTGACTGGGAGGTAGTCTTGTTTATGCGCAGCCTACCGGCGAGCCACGAGACCGGGGAAGGGGAGGGAGGAAAGGGAAGGGGGGGGGGGGGTTCACGGCGGGTTACCGCCCCATGTGCCGCTGACCCCAGTGACGCCACTGTCGACGAGCATTCAGGTAGTGGCCCGTGTCCAATCGCTGCAGTGACAATAGCCGAACAATAACAATATCTGGAACTCGGCTCGTGTCCTGTGCTTCGCCAACCCCAGCGCGTGGCTATGATGGACGTTGTCAAAATATGATCGGTTCCAGATCGCGTGGCCGCTTATTCTGGCTGCGAGTTGGGGAGTAATCTGCTCGCTTTCATTTAATTTTTTCTGAGACTTCTCTTTCGTTTGATGAAAAACGAAGCGCGTGTTTGATACGTCGTTAACGTCAGGGATTCGTTCTCAGTGCTATTCGCGGAAAGTAAAATATATCGTTGCATCGCCCCTTTAGAGTGCCCCTAAAAAGAAAAAAAATTTTTTTTTTGGCGGTTTGGCTGGGACACGCGTGTAAAAAATAAATCTTGAGCGAAAAAAAGATAGAGCAATATTGACGTCGAGAGATTTATTTGAAGTTCTGAGCGCGAAGTCCATGACGTCACGGGTCATTCCGGAATGACCATCTCGGTCGTGAAGACGAAGCCGATCCACCTCTCCTCCACGCGCTCGAAATGTCGAGAGAGAAAACACGTGGAAAGGAGGTGAGCTGCAGACTTAATTGCGTCTCGCGCCGTCAGTATTCTCTGAAAATATTTTTTCGCTTAAAATTAATTTTTGAACACGCGTGTCCCAACCAGACTGTTAAAAATTATTTTTTTTAGGGGCCTTTAAGTATCGAGAAAGCAGCGCTCGCCCAACTCTAACAAAAGAAAAAACGAAACGGAAACGTGAGCATGGACTTCGTGTTTCTCCATCGTCGTGTAAGCCTAAAAGCGACGCAAATACCTGAACGTTTCGTTCAGACCTGGGAAGCTAGACGAGTTTTAGTTCACACGAGCCACGGGGACTTTGATCTTCCGACGAAACGAAATCGCGCGGTTGTCGGACCTTTGAGAGTTCGACGCGCCACAGGGCTGGCCTTGGCTACTCCGTGCAAGTGTCTCAATTTGTAGCACGCTCCCCGGGGAGCTGCAAGGAACGTGCGATGGAGAAAATAAGTTGCGGCCATGCTCCCATTTGTTGAGTCTAGCCCTCTCACATGTCCTGGCTCGAATCTCGCCTTTCCCTTCGATTGGCGCCACAGCGCACTGCGCCTTGCTCTTTCTCGGCGTGTGTTGCGCTTTCCTAGACATGTTGTTGTAATATTTATCTACAAAAGAAATGTATATACACCGAACAGGACTTGCAATCCCCCTTTTTTAAAATGATGGTTCCACAGGTTTTGAAGTGAAAACGGTTCGCGTTCCATGAACTCTCCCGAGCAACCGTAACAAGATTCCAAGCTTGCGAAAGGCCCGTGCACTATGGAAGCTTGAAAGTGTTCGCGTTCTTAAAACGGAACCGTCAATCTTGACAGTCTGACATTTCTCTTAAATTTTCCACGTCACCTAAACAAGGCCAGTGCAGGGCACGGATGGGAGTTACCAGTCGAACAATGACGCAGCACTTTTGTCCAATCAAAGCTCCACGCTGACCCGTGGTAGGGGATGTAGAGTTCAGCCCTGCGGACTTGTTCTGGAGTTTTTGTTCTGAAACCAGGATTCATATCCGGCACAAAACGTTAACCGAGTGTTCACATTCTTGTTACCCTCAGCGGCTCGCATGGCCATGGATGCCATCAACCGTTCCCCTCGCATCCTAAGCGGTTTCCGGCTCGTCATCTTGGAGCAAGACGGCCAGTGCGCTCAGGATGTCGTCATGAAAGCGCTACATCGGCTACGTCACCAACAGCGCCTACAAAGCCTCGTCGGCATCCTCGGTAAGTAGGAGCATTCCGTTTACGCTTCATCAAATTTCATTAAACTCCTAAGCGGCAGCTTCCATTTTTACAACGTAAATAATTCTGAAGGTATGCATGATCTGTGTACCTTTTACTGCTCCTTCTCCCGCTTTATTTCGGGTGGATATCTGAACGAATCATTCAGTTAGCTTGCAATATGAAGGGCTGTACTAACGGGACGCTTCAGAAATGTAAGGCGACATAACTTCGTCATATGAAGTGGAAGTTGAAGCCCGGCAGTCCGTTTTCTGTCTGGACACCACCAGGCAAACATCATGGCTTTCCTCCTCGCCTCCTCCGCTTTTCGCTGACCTCGGTGCTCGTCAGACTTGACGTCGCACGCCACCTGCCAATACTGTACCTTTTGCCTGTCCATCTGTTCTGCTTCTGCCGCGCCCTCGTGTATCCTTCCCTCTCCCGTTTTCGGGACTTAAACAACAGTGGAGGCGTTTGACCGACAGCTAGCAGAGCGTGTGGGTGACTGTCCGGACCCAGGTGATGAGCATGCTCAAGGCCACCATGAGAGAACACAAGCGAACATCGAGGGAAAAAAAATTTCCCCCAGCGAAATAAAAAATGGATAGAAGCGGATTGCTGTACAACATATGACGGAGTTGTAGTCCCCTCACGGCTTCTGAAGTAGTCTGTATGGACACACCTTCAGGTGCTTGTGGTCAGATTGCAACATTTCGGTTCAGCACTGAACTAACAAATATATTTTTTGTAAGCGTCCACACAGGATTGTATGCTACATATTACATTGGGCTCCACATTAGACCAGTTAACAGAATCAATTCCTATCTCTTACAAGTTGCCGCTTGATGCCATTAGAATTCTCAATCGGTGCACGGCCCTAACCACTGATCTCAATGACAATTGCTGGATCGCGTTTGGCCAGCACCGCCTATGGACCGGAGAATGCGGTCACGGTCGGCCATCTTTTTAATGAGTTATATCATCTCTAGCCATCATAGTAATATGGCGGACAGCGCAATGGCGGCAGGCTGCCATGAAATAGCCGTAGATCTAGTACACTGTACCGTGGGTGATATTTCGTGCTTGATTGAAGTTGTTCGACGAAACAGAGTTCTTGAAACCCGGCGTGAACGGTAACCTCATCTTTGAGGACCCGGCGAAAGTTTACGAAAGCGCAGCACCGGTGAAAGCAGCGCAGCTCGCATCGAAAGCAGACTACGTACCGGCGTCTGCTTTCGATGCGACTTCGATGCGTGCTGTGTTGTTTCTCCCCGGTGCTGCGCGATTTCGTGAAACTTTCACCGGGTCCTCAAAGACCAGGCTACCGTTCACGCCGGGTTTTAAAGGCATGTTTTGTCAAACAATTTCAATCAATCACGGAATATCACCCAAGATATTTTGATGGCAGCCTGCCACCACAACTGCCAAAACGCCGTCTGCCATGGATGGATGATGGTGGCTGCCAGGTGGCTTGCAGCTGCATCTCGGCTAAGAGGTGATATAACTCTACCAAAAGATGGCAGCCAGTGACCGCATTCGCGGAGCGAGCAAACGCGATCCAACAGTTATCATTGAGATCAGTGGCCCTAACCATCAGTGCTCTTGGCGGTTACACCAAATATTTTACCGGGGACTAACTACCATTGTACTCCCCAAAATCCATTGCCCTTGGAACCGGCAGCCTTTGCGCAGTTGGAACGGCTGGACGCGTACAGCCTCAGGGTTTCTCCTTTGATTTAGGAGGTCTTGGCTGCCGCCATCTATCGTCGTGGGCAGCCTTGTAGACAGCGGAGATGGTAGTCTCCGCTGTCTTGACGAATCCGTTATCTCGGTGTGTCTGCGGCAGCAACTCTCCCTCGGCACAGCACGAAAGCGTGGCCAGCGAGATGCACCGGCGTTCTCTCTGACGCGGACTGTTTACACTGCTCGGGGAGGACTTGGACTATCGCAAATAAACGGAGTAGAATGTATTCTTCTAGTAAAGTATTTGATAAAACGGTGTATAGGCCTAGACAAATAAATCTCTGGTTTTTTCTGTATAGTGACTGTGTTGTACTAGAGGCCCTCGTCAAGATGTACTTCGTGACATTTTTGTACCACTACAAGCTTTTGTATTGAAAACACAATTAAATTGAATTGAAATGTTTACCGACAACTGGTCACATTGGCAGGGCCTGCCTGCACGGAGACAGCTGGAACCAATCGTGGGTATGGCCAAGCACTACACACACTGGCCATTATCAGTTACAGCGCTGAGGGCGCACTCTTCTCGAAGCGCGAGAAGTACCCCTTACTTCTTTCGGACCGTACCTGAAAACCACATGTACAGGTAAGCTGTGGATGGACCATTTCGATTAGGTGGATTGGATGTTTTGACAGATATTACGTGAGTTCTGTCACAGTCGGTTATACGCTCGTACTGCGTCTAATTTTGTTTATACCAGAATACTGTTTCTGGAAAAAAACTCGCGGGCTACGAACCTCTGTTAGAACACCGCGTTAATTTCTAGCCCTACTGGAGGAAAGCTGAGAGGGCGATCTCCAGTTCCCGTATCATCAGCTCACACTATCAAAAGCGCGGCTGATAAATAGTTCCTTTGTCTGCGCGAGCACTGGTCATGCACTTCCTAAACATTCGCACCCGTTCAAATGCCACAACGCTGTACATAACCGTCTTTAGAAGGGCAATTTCCTGTCATACACGCATTTCAATTGTTTTTTAGCTCCATCTGAGAACGGGCGAACGAGCTCGTACCTTCGTGCAATGTGGAAACATTGTGCCATTCGATAGGCTATCTGAAACAGCCGCGTGACGGGGGTCTAAAGGCCTCTATCGTAAGCGTCTTTGACCTCTTTGTCAGTCATGAGTACTGGACAGTGGTGGAAATGCAGGAGCGGAGGCTCAGGTTATAGGCCGATGCGGCACGGGAAGCAGGAGTGGTGACCGACCCTCTCCGTCTGCAGGTACTTGTACATGGAAGCTACTGGACGCGATGAACTGGCGTCGCGTGGCTGCCTGACCGAGGACGGACACAAGTGCACAGCGAGTACCTGAACCTGCTGCACGACGACATGCAGAAGCGCGGGCTCACGTTCATTACCAACCGCAGGTTTCCGCATGACCACAGCACTCTACTGCGCGACCCAACACCGGACGCACTTCCTGTCGCAGTACTTGGCCGACCGAAGGCCCGCAACGCGCGCATCATCATCAGGGGCTCTGACGAGGGTACGCCACAAGGGCCATCATGTGCTGAGGCCCACAAGCAGGTGGGCCCTTCCTCAGGGCACCTCCGCCCGCGGCTGTGCTCTACTTGTCAAAGGTCCGCTGCCCCGTCAGTATCGTTCGAAAAAGCAACCCTACAGGCAAGTGTTGCTCCCGTCTCAAAGCGAAGGACTCTGCTTTTGGGAGGAACCTTCGCTTTAAGCTTTAAGTTTTACCATGTCGCGTTTTTAGTGGTTCTATCCTGATTTCAGGTTCAGTGTTACTTTACTGGACCTGGAATCGGGACTGTAAGTATGAGTTAGTTTTAATTCAGTTTACATCAGTTTTCAATCTTAGACTTATTATCCAGTTGTTTTATGGACGTTTAGACCGCGGGGACTTGATCTAACAACTGTAGATGAACAATTTAGCCAGTACAGTACGACTGGTAGCATGGGGACTTTAACGTGCATCACGCAGTCGTGATTACAGGAACTTGCACCAGTACGACGCTGGTCCAGATCGAAATGAATACGCCGTGGAGATCAATCCCTAAACACATGCGCTCTGCAATGCCAGCTTTCTCTCCACGTGCTCCCAGCTGTGGTGCGCTGATAAGCTCAACTTACATTCCCATAATTTTGCATTTACATGTTTATATACACAATCGCATCTTAAATTATATACAAGTGACTAAATTAACGAACGACGATGTGCACTACATTTTAATAGATTCTGCTGCCAAGGTCTTGAGGTCTTGACAGTTTAGATCATAGGTCACCCAGAAACTAATGATACACAGAGCACCAATAGTGAACGCATCGCCAGCGCCGTGGGAAGTCTGACAGGCCTGGAGTGAAACACTAAATAATTATATAATCAAATTTGTAGCTTGTATTATTTTCATAGAACTCAAGGAGCGAAGTTAGATGTGCGAGCTTTCTCATTCCATGAGATAATATACTTATTCAGCAAAAGCATTCAAAATTAGATACATAATTTCATTAGTTGCCACGCTGTAATTATTCCGCTCACGGACGGGGCGCGAACTGGGCCTGCTCAGTATTCAATTGCAGGCCATAGTGCAGTAGTGCAAAGGTAGGCACGTAGCGAGATAGGGGAAGGGGCACAGATACCCACAGAATGCTAGGGCGCAAACGAACTGTCAGAGTTAAATCATGTCGAACGTATTAACACCAAGACTGACGGAAGATAGGACGCAACAGACACTCAGGTTCAAGCCCGGGTCCTCAAATATCCAGTGGTGAGATGCCCCATGCATGTACAGAAACACCGAGTATAGGTTTTCCACGTCTGTTTTTGTACCAGATTTCAAAATAAACAGACCATCTAGTTGCTTCACATTGGTCTTTATATTTTGTTTTTCTTATTGGTTTGCGAAACCATCTTGTCTATTAACCGCGACAGTCCTCAAGATGGCGTCGTTGCTACAGTCTGAAAGCACACCTATCCTGTGGTGGTTTGTTCTTTATCATAGTGCTGTCAAATGAGAAAGGCAGCGGATAGCGGTGTGTTAACGATTATGGTCAAATAACTAGGGCGTTGTTTTGGGCGCTCGTCTGTGACATTTGGTGAGGGGAGAGCAACATACGTACCCTATTGATCCTAAACGCAACTTGGATAACAATCAACGGAACCGAAGTTTGTCTCCCTGTTTCAAGCCTTGGCTCTTAAATGTCTTTAAAAGCTGGCGAATTCCACTCGTCCGCGCCACGCCGAATATGGAACTGGGGCAAGCGGGACGCCCTTCTGACCCAGGGCATGACTGGTGCGCACGGGCACCAGTGGTTCCTGCCCATGGCTGGCCACGACAGGAATACCGGGACCGACAGTGGTGCAACACCGAGACACACAGTCAAGTACCACAATGAGAGCGTCAACTGTGCCGTGAGCCAAATGAGGAAGCCCTCGAGGGTTACATGAAGCCTGCACCCCAAGTGGCGCGCCGACGACAACGCCATAATGCAAGAGAACCGGACCGTCGGCGACTGGAAGGCGCTCTACAAGCAGGTTGCTACTGCTCAGGTCTGCGGTTCAATTGTGCACTGTCATTTTAGAGGGCAGTGAAAATGCTGCTGCACTCATCAGCGCAGATTGTGTGCAGGCCGTTTGCAAGGCGTGATCCTTGTAGGTATACAACGTGGGAGAAAAGCTTCTCAGGCTACGTTTATTGCCGTTTTTTAATAGAACTCTTACTAAAACGCTTTCTACGACATATCTCGAGGATTACTGCATCCGGTTACTGTATATTGTATAAAACTCACAACGTCAGGAGTCACGAAATTGTTCAGAAGTGAAAGCGTGCTGATTCTCGACACAAATGAGTCCCGAAGTTTCAGCAACTATAAATGTACCAAACCAGCTAAAATCACAAAAAAAAAGAACATATGCCATACAAGTGTGTCAAATTGACGCTCTTGAGCTAGTAGTTCTTGCAGATAGGGATGACACGTTTTATTGTTTCGTAACAGAAAGTACCAATGCGCAGGTTATGGCGACAAATAGATTCTTGAGTAGTACTACCACCGAGTTCGCCGTTCGGCATGGCTGAGTATACAACTTGCTCTAAAACATACGAACCATTCGCATGAGGCTATTGTAGGTCCTGATTTTATGCGCATGTTGAGGACACACGAAAGTGACGAGCAGGCCGTGTTCAAAATGATCAACGTTCCTCCTAAATGCGTTCTATCCTCTAGGCATGACGGCGCCTTCCTAATCGACCATTTTCGATGCCCGTTCATTCGGGGGAGACATTCATTCTTCAGAGGACTTGTAATAACGTGAATAACACGTTATACTTCGTGAATTTCTTCACACAATCACTTTGCTTGATGGAGTAGTTAAGCCATTTCTAGCAGTGAAACTATCATACTTAAACCTCTTGACGAGGAAAGTCTGGAAGGAATAATGCAAGCATTTTGGAGACTACGCCGTGGGTGTCAATATTTCATGTTATATCGTGTCGGTATTAACGCGCAACAATTTACTACGCTGCATTTCTCACTTTTAGGGCAAGGAAGACAGTGAATACGGAGGCTATGCGTACGACGCCGTCTGGGTCTTCGCCTTGGCACTAGAAGCTCTCTTCCAAAGAAATCACAGTCACACCTCCACGCTGCACGACGATCAAACTTTCCAGTAAGTTATAGAACGAAGCGTGGCACTTGCCGCCATTGCAATCGTCACAAGAACGCCACTTAAATTAATAGCGGTTTTTGTTTTCTTCCAGGGAGCTGATATCGCTCATCAATGAGACGAACTTCAATGGAGTCTCCGGTCACGTGCGCTTCTACAAATCCAGCCGTCTCACGGACGTCCTCATCAAACAGTGGGTGAACGGCACCCAGGTTCACGTGGGTACTTATAACCCGGGTTATGGAGACGAGAGCGACAAGCTCCTGCTGGGCCCTCAAGGTCCCATGAAACCGATTTTCTGGCCCTCCGGCAGCAACCCAGGTGACGGAAGCGAAGGTGCGTGACCCGCCTGTCCAGCCTTAGTTGTCGGCTCACTGTTCCTCCGCCGATTCCAGACCCGGCCAACTGTCCCCTGGAGGGTTTCCGCAATCTGCTTGGAACGAGCTGCGATCTTGCCATTGTGGTGGCTAATGTGATTGGCCTGGGGCTTTTCGCCCTTCTCATTATCGGAGGGTGCATCATCATCATCAAGCGGAGGCAAGCCAGCACGCAATAACTGAGTACAATTTGCAGCATGCCACAGGACCACGGGACGGGATAGTGTAATACGCGCCAAGATGCGCAGACATGAGCACATTTTAATTGCTGTAAATATCTAAACATCAAAGGCATCCATATATATTGCTTCAAATATCTTGCAAACATTTTTGAATCTTTCATGGCAAGTAAAAAATGGCGCGAACCAGTTATGACTGGTGCGCGACAGCAAAAATCCGCCTGGTCCTGGTATCGAGACCAGGGACCTCCATTTCCAGTGGAGCGCTCTACCAACTGAGCAGTATGAAAAAACGGGCTCTATCAGCTGCCACCAGTCTAACACCAACAAGGGTGAACGGCTTGCATTTTGAAGGTTAATTGCATTATCATTCGGTTCCATTCTTGTTGGGATTTTGTTTTCCCCAGACCCAGTCTAGTCTCGCGTATCACGAACAGGTGCACTAGTTTGCTTCTTTGATTTAGATTTGGTTTGTCTCGTCCGATTTCATTTCGTTTTTCTTTTTATCTCCACGACACTAACCTAGTTGTGGTTTCTGTCAGGCTAATGCATTCGTATTTTCACGCATTTTGGTAACAAGAACTGCGCTCACCAAGGCCAGCGGTTCGACCGAATGTTCTCGTTCCTTACGGCCTACTTATAGGTACGAGAAAAGGGTGAAGCGAACTGAAGCCCGCATGCGTGAACTCGGCCTCCTCTCGTCGAACAACGTGCTAGCCCTGGACGGATGGGAGATGCCTCGACATTACATCGTGATCAACCGCAAGCTGGGCGAAGGGGCCTTCGGCACCGTCTGTACGGAGAGAAGCCTTCGTCCCCGACAAGGGCTAGGTCGCCGTGCGCCGTCAAGACACTCAAGGTCGGAGCCCTCGTCGAGGAAAAGTACGACCGCTCTCAACCCTCCACTCCGCCTCAGCGCCCAAAACAAGGTTGTTGCTGCACGTGTTATTTTGAACAGGAAGAGGGAATGCCTGCGCGTGCAAGCGTAACCTCAATAGACAGGGACCATTCAATTCCCACACAGAAGGGGAAAAGGGTGACAAAATATCAAGGGTATGGAAAACAGGGTAATTTTGTCACGGACTTTTGAGCTTGCAGTGTTGAATCAGAAAATCATAGTATTTGTGTGACAGTATTGGATAATGTAGAACCTTCGAAATTAAGATGATGCCAAGGGATCAACGGAGGTGTATTCGGGAGTCAGTGTCGTTTGTAGGTGGAAGGCTGGAATTTTAGGGGCGCATTTTAAGTCTCGTCGTGCGGAGGTACTCGAAACACCTATGTAATACACAAATTTTGCTCTTCGCAGAAAGTGAACATCGTTCTTGTGTGTCACTGGTAGGCTGGGACTTTGGATGGTGGTAAGAAACGAGTGTTGATCGTATTGTGGACATTCCAGAGAATAATATAGGTATCTTCGGAACATATTTAGATGGCTTATGGGGTGTTATAGATGTGTAAGCACAATCTGCTAGAAGTCAACGTATCAAAGTGGACATTACAAATTTTGCCTCAGAAACTGGCGGTAGAGGATTTCAATACGGAAGGCCCGCGAACTAAGCACTAAAAACGTTTACTCTTAAGGACGTAAATCAGCTGGTCACAGGGTTAACACCCTAAGGTTATGGCAGCACCCTTAGGTGCTGGTTAACGCCCCTAGAATAGCGCTCTGGTAATGTTAGCAGCATCCTAGAAATTTATTTCATCGGCAACAAGCAACGCAGATCATACACTGGTGTGGTATGGAAAGAAGCCATAAATGCAGGCGCCAGAAGCACGTCCGAGACCGGAATCACGACTGTTGTGAACGTTACAAGTATATCGCTTGGTTATCGTCATTATATTCCATGAGGTGTAATATTGCGAAGCTCCAAGGGACGCATCTCCATGTCAAAGCATTGGTCTAGGCACTAAATATGTTAAATATAGTCGATAAAACAACCTCCCATAAAGCTATTTGAAGAGGGTGTAAGGTCGCTTAGACCCTTGTGGCAGTACCCTCTTCTACACCCTTCAAAAATGACTGGTGTTCCATGGAACAGCATCCCATTTTATGAGTCGAAATCGGGGTTTCGAAACGGTGTTGCGATGTGTGTAAGTCTAAACACCCTTTCTACACCCTTAAGGGTGCCAGTTTTTAATGCGTTAGCATTAGAATACTCGTTTTGACGAAAACCCGGCGGTGTCTTTCGTTTGACAGCACCGGTGAGAGCGGGAGGAGGGGGAGAGGGTGACGCGTGCGACGCTCCCGTTGGTCCGAAGCGCTGACGTCAGCACGCGTCAACCTCTCCCTCTCTTGCCGGCGTTGACAAACTGAGCCACCGCCAGGTTTTCATCAAAACGAGTCTCCTTTGTTTTTGCCAGTCACACCTAGTGCTGGAACAAGCTGAGCCAGAGAGGATGGACAGCGCCGCGGCGCGGTGGAATGCGGACGTGGTCAGTTCAGCCTCCCGGCTCGTCGCCGGTTGTTCTTCGCTCTAGGTTTCCGTAGTAGCGGTGTGTGAGCTGTGATGTGTGTGTTTAGTTAAAGCGATAGATGCGTTCCCTTTCAGCCGCGATATAGATAAGGTTCCTCCCACGAGTGGTATGGATGACCGTATCCAAGGGCGTCGACGTACTCTGAAAGGCAGATTACAGAAAAGAGGTGAAAACATTAAAGGAAGATCCATTGGTGGATTCTTGGGGAATGCGTTGGCATGACCCTTGGGAAACGCCACACACGTCCCCTTCGGAAATCGCTAACGCTGACCCCGTAATGAAACTAAAACCCCATTCACACGATCATAAAGGTCCCTTTAGATAAGGGACCTTAATGGACAGCGGCGAATCAGTTCGCGATCCCCCGCGCGTGGCATATGCTCGCATCCATCAGCGCGTGATTCCGCCGATTGCAAAGGACCTATGTTAAGGTACCTTTATGCTGGTAGTTTAAATAGGGTATGAAACAAGACAGCAAAGAAATGGGAACAGCCAGAAGATAAAGCCGAAACAGAAAAGTGAAGGGGTAAGCGTTATCGTTTCCCAAAAGGGACGTATGTGGCGTTTCCTGACGGTCATTCTAACGCTTTCCCCAAGTATCCACCGATGAATGTGCCTTTGATTTTTTTTAGCGTGTATGACTGACCCATATGAGGAAATCGTTGCAGCGTCTGTGGGCTTCGTTTTAGCTTGGGATGAAGAGGCTGGGTTCGTTTTGCTGGTTGGCTTCCGTAGCAAGTGCATCGGCCGTTCTTTGCCATATATGTGTGCGGCATTATCTGAAACGCGAGTTGGCATTCTCGACTGCAAAGTTTTGGGACCTTGACAACAACGCGCAACCCAATAAGAAAGACAAAATTTAGGGCGTGCAGGTTTCATAGCGCACTTTGACGGTCTGATAGAATAACCTTTTACAAGGAGTTACAACCTGGAAGTCAGTCTAATCCTCCCCATAGTGCTGCTGATTCTGCCGTCGGAAACGTCGTTGCAACGTGGCGTGATCGTTCAACTCCCGCCTAGGGGAACTAACTACCATCGGTGGGGCTCAGTGACCCATCAGTGAAAACATGAAGACGGTCCTTCAGTATTCGCTCGCAAAGTGGTTGCAAGCGACCTCCAACATCGGCTGGGGCGCAGTCCTCCTTCGAGCAGTACGGAAGTGTTTCCTTTTCAACGTAAGATGAGTGGTTATCAGTAGGGTTCTACTTTTCAGGTTAAATCTCTGTAGCGTATGGACTTGTTTGAGAATTCGAACGGTTATCGATGATTGGCAGCAGGGATGCCGTAGAGCAGTGGTTCTCTACCATTGATGTTTCACAGACCCCTGTGGATCGGCGTACATGATGGGGGACCCGTTCGTGGTGAGGGCAAGGTAAAGGGGTAGGTTAATTATGATATTGATTTATTAAATGGATATTGCTAAGGGCTAGTGCGAAATAGACTTCTCTCACTGACATACACGAGAAAACTCACGCGAACATTGAAACGTTTCTTCTCAATTTGAAAAAAATGCGGAGACCGGAAACCTTGCCACTGCAAAGTTCAGCAAAACGGGCTTTGCACACTACATTAGTACACACCTTGTGTAACCTTCTGGGGGCTGCCAAGACATGCGGGCATTCTACCGTCAGTGCACGGTCGGAAATCGTGGTGAGTTTTCGTAGAACTGCGTTTCGCCCTCCGCTAAGTCCACCGCAACGAAGAAGCCGCTACTGCGCCTGCGGGTAACGTTCCGGGTAACGCAGCGGGTTGCGGAGAGCGTTGAACGACGGCGAAAACGATCCGATATAGACACAGCGTTGATTCTCCAGCAATTCTGTTCATGTTCTGATGCAGAATGGCATCCCGATACAAAAATTATTTTTCACTTTTTATTTAAAACGTGTTGACTTCTTAACTCCGATTACTTTCTTTTTGACTTTAACTTCCTGTTGACAACAGAAAGTCTTAATTTTTTTGTGAAAATTTCTTGTTCATTTCCAGCAGCCTGATTTAAAAAAAATCTGTTGACTTCCTGTTAATTTTGGGTTATTTTTTGTCCCGCAGATTTCCTGCTGACAAAAAGACTGCAGACGTTTTCTTGACTTTATATTGAACATGGTATCTTTGACCATATATCAAAATTTTACTGGTTCCTCCATAGTCACTGACAAGGTGAGAAGGGCAGGGAGTTGAAGCTTCAGTTATCTCACCTCCAGCGCGAGCCTCCCAACTTTGCCAACGCTTCGGCATCTCGCGCACCTTCGACAACGCGTGCAGTCAAAGGCACGACGGAAGGCATGGGGATTGTGCTGGATGCCGGACGTTTGACGAGGCATGCCCTGCTCTTCTTGCTCGGTCGGTGAGAATAGTACTTCATTGATCCTATTAAACTAGTTGATTAGACAGAAATACGACAATAGAATATATATTTTAATGTGGAGCAACTATACCTGACTCGCCTCGTCCTGAGTCGTGCTCTCCGGAGAATCGATAACATACGTTCTAGAAGCCGCTTTTGTAGGAGAGTTGTTAGCGACTGTGCCGAATAATTATTGCTTGTGGCCATGCTATATAATACGAGATATTCCACGAACGTCGAAACACTGTTTTCCCTTTGACAGACTTCTGAGAAGGCGATAGGATAGTTGAACCTTAATAAATGCTGAGGTGAATAGAGTTTGCCAATGTCTTGCTTTATTGGCACCCGTCAATCTGCAGCGGAGTGAAAAGCCGTAAAACTTCAAAAAGTATGGTAAATGAATAGCTAAGGTGTGACGCATATATGTTTTTTTGAACGACTGGAGCTTTTCAATTGAAAAGCTAAAGAAAAAGCATGTTGGAGGCGACAAAATGTCGACAATTTCTATTCAAAAAGTACGCCAATATTAAAAAGTCGACAAAAGAGCTAGAGAAGTAAAATGAAAAGCCGTTGACGTGTCATATCCTCTTGTGACATTTCTCAACAGCTTTTCAACAAGAAATACGCTTTTTTTGTAAGGTTCGTGTGGATGGGCATCGAAAGCTTTTCATATATCATATACGTACAAGGCAATGGAAAAGACATCGGATATGGTGTCGAAAGTGCATTTGCCATGCGGGTAACCGCATAGTTGATTTCGTAGTGCTTCTGTGAATTCGATCAACTAAGTCATTCTTAAAATTACTCCTTGTTCCATTGATTTTTCCGACACATCTGGTCAGTAATAGGTCGATACGATTCAATTCGATCAATGAACAACTGAAGTGAGTGATGATGTAGGCATTTCTGCCGTTCCCCATATGTGATTAATTAAATTAGTTAAGGTTTGTCCATGCGAGAGGGAAGATTTATCTATACTCAAAATGTTACTCCGCGCGGTCCTGGTGCCGTTTGACGGCAGGAGCGTCGGGAAGGCAACAACGAGCTCGGCGCTAGTAAAGTCCGTGTACAGCAGGGCAAGGAGTTTTCCGTGGAACTAGAGCCTAGTACATGTGTTCCTAAGGTGGTGGTGTTTGGGCCACGTTGGAAACGGGAGAAGCTCCGCGGTTCCACAGTCGTGCGTCTAAATGGCAGATTTTTACACCTGCAGGGGGTTGCTCTGGGTGTTCTATATTCGTCGATAATCTGACTATCCACGACCTTCCAGACATGCCCGAACTTAAATCCATGACACCACACAGTTGGTCTCAAACAAGTCGCTGGAGGCACTCAGTGTATCGTCGAAATTTGGCGGCAGGCTGGCGGTGCCGACTCCGTTCAGAGGGAACACTGTTCCTGAGTTCGGCCCTCGAACACAGGATTGTGTGCGAGTTCTCCACTGCTTATTGGCATTTGTCAACAAGCCCGAGAGTCTCCAAGGGTAAGGAAATTGGCCAGTGTCATATAATCGGCCAATATATCATGGTGCTATACTCATGCAAATATAGCATGGCCGGAGGGGAATCGCAACAAGCCGGGCGAGAAGCTACATGCTGACGGAACTAGGCTTTGATCACAGTTCTGTTGGCAGCTCCTTAACATTTGGGTGTTGCCAACTATCGACAAACTCCGATTAGTTAATCAGCTGCAACACTACGTGCTCCAACCTGGTCGGCCAGCGAGGTGTTTTGCGTCTCGTGTGAGAACGGAAGATGCTGGCTGGTTCTTAAGTTCGAGATCGCGATTGGCACTACGTCAATCTGTTTTCGGGGAGTCGCCGTAATTCATTATTCTCGTGCCTTTCAGCTGGACTTCTTGTGCGAGGCCGAGATGATGAAGCGCTTCGACCACAAGAACATCGTGCGCCTTCTCGGCGTGTGCACTTCGGGAGAGCCTGTGTACACAGTCATGGAGTTCATGTTGTACGGGGACCTCAAGACGTACCTGCTGTCTCGGCGTCACTTGGTCAAGGAGACCAATCGCAACGACTCGGAAGAGGTGTCGGACAAGTGTCTCACGGCCATGGCTCTCGACGTGGCGCGAGGACTGAGCTATCTGGCCGACCTCAAGTACGTGCACCGGGACCTAGCCTGTCGCAACTGCCTCGTGAATGCCGGAAGGACCGTCAAGATCGGAGACTTCGGCATGTGCCGGCCGATGTACGATTCCGATTACTATAGGTTCAACAAGCGCGGCATGCTACCTGTACGGTGGATGGCTCCTGAAAGCCTAACCGACGGCATCTTTACCACCATGTCCGACGTATGGAGCTACGGGGGTGCTGCTATACGAGATCGTCACCTTCGCTAGCTTCCCGTACCAGGGCCTATCGAACAACCAAGTGCTCGACTTCGTGAAGAACTTCAACACCCTCCCGGTGCCCAATGGCTGCAAACCCGAGCTGTGAGTTTCCATATTTCTTATACTCTTAAAGTCGCACTCTCTCGCCAAGAATGTGTTGGCTGTCGAATTCAAATGTAATGTGCTCCATCACGCATATAACAAAATGGTACTAAATAATCCTTGTTGGCAGCCCTGTTAGCGCTTCAATAAACATTTTGCTAAATTACCCAAGCATCAAATAGAATGCTGGGAACGTAGGTACACGCGCCGCACGCGCTCGCCTTTCTTATACAAGAGATCCGAAGTAAATAACCAAAATATTTGTGCAACGCACGTGCGAAGTGCCATTTGTTTTAGATTTTTGCTTTTCGAACATTTACAGCTGCAGACGCCTGCACGCGCAGCGCGTTTACCTACGCTCCCAGCATTCTTTTTTATGCTTGTGTAATTCGGCAAAAGGTGAATTCCAAGTTACCAGCAACTTTGCTTGAAACAGGCTTATTTATTTGCGCGACGCCACTTGATGGGAGTTATTCCCGCTTCCAGGGCTAACGCCTCATAGTTATTGTAGCCCGTGTGCGAAGAATATTTTTCTTTGTTCCCTGCAGGGAGGCCCTGTTGTTTCGCTGTTGGTCTAGATGCGCCCAGCAACGGCCCGCTGCGTGCGAGATCGTCGAGATTCTCGCCAACTACAATAGCCTCATCTCCCCGTGCCTCGATCTGCCGCTGGCCAGCGTCCAAGTGGAAGCCACAGACTCCCTCGAACTGACTTCCATCGGAGCTCGGAACCGGTTGCACTCCATTTCGTCACTGGGCCGAAAGGCCGAGCCACCGCCGGCTCTTCCGCTGAACGACGGCAAACAGGGCCCCGCTCGTGAACGCCGCCGCTCAGCAGCCGGGCTCGCCGTCCGACCTCCAAAGGCAACCAGTACGTCACCCTGCGCCAGTCCTTTCGCTTCACGGGCCAAGTCGACGGCTTCGCCCAGTGCTCGGCCCAGAACATGGCGTCTCCATGAGCGTGAGCAAGGCCCTGTAGCGACGGCATGCCTCCTTCGAAGTTCCCTGCAGTGTGTAGTATTTTGCGCATGCGTGTGCTTCCCGTTGACAGGGCTGCAGACACTCTAGATTGGGGCTCTTTTGGGCTCTAACACATAGACGCTGGTGCGCTCAAAGAGTAAACGTGAGTCTCATTCTGGCGGTGCTCTCCAAGAACTGGCAGCAGGCGTCCAGCTGCCGATTCAGAATGTCATCCTAGCCATCGGGGACACATTCGCTCTTGGCCCTGAAATGTCGCGGACAACTCCAGATTGTGACTTTCGCGTTCATATGTGGCGGCACGGGATCATTAACGTGCGTGTCGGATCGTCAATGTACTTTTTGCTTACCACTCTCCAACGTCAGTCCTCGCGAACGTGCCCTCCGAATGACGCAGCCACGGATCTCTCATCGTTCTGGTCTGCTGGCCAGACACATCCATATGCCCTCCTCCGCCTGCTCTTCGACCGTGCTTATTCACGAGACAGTGCAGCCGTTTTCAAACCAATCCAGCGTCGAGCGTTGACCGCTCGTGGGCACTGCAACGGTAGCCCAGCTGTGCCGCGGCTCCGTAGCCTGGATACATTTCAGGACGGCCGAGACTCGTCGCTTTTCAGACGCCCTTCTAGTCCTTCACCAAACGAACAAAATGTGCGACAAGTTGTCACTTCATACGTGGTGTTCGTGAACTTTTTCGCTGTGTGAAAATGCAGGGGTGTTTCAGCGAAGGCAACTCTTTCCGGGAACAGACTGCCAGCCACGGCGGACGTCGAGCGATTGCAAGAAACATACTAATTAGCCAAATAATTCACTAACATTCTATGAACTTTTTAGTAATGAAAATAGGCAGGCGGTTCCAATGAGAAACTTGGTATTGCAGTGTTCGATAATGCTACGTAACTTATTTAAAACAATTTACACAGGCAAAAAAGTTAAAAAGAACAAACAAATTTTGCGTTATACTTTTTATTTTAGTAGGGGAGGCCAGGTGGTAGCTTCGTGCCTCGATCATCGGGAAGGATGGCCGCTGGACGCAAAGATGCGCTGTGAAAGGAACCCGAAAGCTAGAAACTCGTCAAAATTAAGCTGTTTTATTTCGGAATGGTGCCCCTGCCTTGTAGCTTTCTAAAATGAGTTGATTTAGTGATTTCCGAGTATGCTTAGCAGATTCATCCTTGGAAAGACGTGTTTATTTTCACTGATGTAAAATATAACCAGTAAATTCGAGTCTTCTATACAGCTAATTAGTATGTTTTGCACTTCCTGGTCCGGGGCCGTGGCTAACAATTTGTTCCCGAAAGTTTTCTTGAAAGCCTTCGTGGTATCACCCGGTATACATACATTTATGCATATTATAATTGTAATTACCGTGCCTGCATCGCTGTGCTGTTCAGAGAGCTAATCATGGAGACGTAGGGCGCTTCGAGATGCCCAGGATAGTGTGCTCTCTATTCCAGGGGCGGATCCAGAACTCCTGTTTTGGGGGAGGGGGGGGGGGGAATCTGCAAGGATACTATTCTCCCATTCTTCTGTGTTCCGGGGGTCCACCCATGTCAAATTTCCCTTCGAGAAGGGGGGAGGAAGGGGGTCTACTTTGTTTGGGAAGGGGGGGCCGCCCGCCGCCCCCCCCCCCCCCCCCCCCACACACAGAACCCGTCGCCCCCCACCCCTGGATCCGCCCCTGCTCTATTCCGAACTTCGAAGCGTCGAGATGGTTTGCGGCTACAACTTTCCCTAGTTCTTGTTCCCACTTTCTTACGGTGCTGTCTTTCTTCTTCAGTTACATAAAGAATACTCGTTACTAAGTTATTTCAAAGTGAACTAAAACGTACTTTTTTGTACATTCTCGTTTGTTGTCTTTATAATTTCGTAGCAGTAAAATTCTGCGCGTGTGCGTGAGGGGTCCTTTATAATTACTAATATTTTCTTTTCTTTTTTATTAAAAAGAAGCGTTAATATAGTTTACCCAAACACGTTCATGATTAGCTGATAAGCAGATTTGTGCGAACTGTCCCAGGTTTCATCTGCGCAGATGTTGATCATGCTATGTATCTAGTTTATCGAAAACACATTCTAAACGTGTTGGCAAATGCTCAGATATTATATAGAATGTTTATCGCCTGTTAAAACCCTTGAAAAGTTTAACCTTAAGAGAGCAGTTGGAATCTTTTCAACGGGGGACCATAAAACTAATCGAAATAATTACACGATTCAGATGTACAGTGACTGTCGCAATCGTGACTCGCATTCGCGTCGTACTCGAGTCATTTACAAATAAAGAAAACGAAAAGCTTTAATTCATGTGCTTGTCGATCCACAACGTTGCTCGGAAGCAATCGGACAGGGCTATGTTCAAATGATTTTCCCTGGTTCCGTCATCAAGGATGCTAAGAAACTCTCACCAATATCGCCGACCGTCACTCAACCCCTGGGAACCTTCGTGGAGACGTTTTGTCCGGATGTTTCTGCATTGCAAATGCAGAGGGTGTTGCGCAGAACGCCGGCCAGATCGTTCGTACAAAAGGTACCCATTGCACAGAAAAACAACAGCAAATGTTGATGTCGTTTTGGTCTCTACCAAAGGGTGGATTTAGTAAAACAAATATCGTTCGGTACACTTAGGTCAATAATTACTTCCGGATAATTTAATTTCGAATTCGCAAATTTAAAGCGTACGGTTTCGACCAGAAACTTTGTGTGCATCACCGAAAACCACTAAATCGGCCCACTTTACAAAAGTGTACGGCTCACGCAGAATTTTACGTTGTTCCAAAAAATCCACTCGATCTGGACACTTCCTTCTTTATTTTCGGTTTCTTATCAAAACGCATCTCTGCTCCAGCGGTCCTGCTCCCCGTGGCCAAAGTGGGAACTGCCATACTGCCATCTCCTCGGAAGCATAGCTTTCGGTTCTTTTTTCCACCTTGGTTTCAGTATGGCGGACTTTGGACAACCCAAAGTCGGCTGCCTCCAGAAAATAGCGCGGAACAGATTTTAATTATCTTGATTCCTACAGCTCCGGCATATTTTTACGACGGGCAACACATTTTGATTGAAATGTCCCAGCTAAGGCAAATATTTCAAAACATTAATTAGCGGATTTCAGGAAATTGTTTTTCTAATTACACTTTCTACCTGACGTCCACCGCGGTCGACAATGTTATCCCGAAGGAACCATTTCTTTAATTCAAGTTAGTTCAAAATATATTCTCATGCAGGTGCTTGCCTTTACTTCAAACAATTTTTTTTTAAGGCGTGAGAGAAGTGTGCTTTTTTTACTGTGTTTATATGGCTCGATGCAGAATGCATAAACAGGGTGTTCAAATTAATATAAAACATCCTAGCTATATCAATTTTCAGTCGTTGCTGAAACACCCTATACTATATACCATCGGTTTACCTGAGTGATTTTTGTATTTGAAGTGCTAGGAGACAATTATTGAAATATAATCACTCAATGATTTTCGCCGCCCTCCCAAATGCTCCGACATCACAAAAAAGTAAAAACAACAACAACAACAACATCATCATTTGGGGGTCAATAAAATTGAGGTTTCGGCGTCAGCCTGTCCGGTTTCGGAGAACTCATCATCGACGACTCTCCATTAATAAATGGACTATACAGCCACGACAGCTCAAGGAATCAAGACATTTGTTATTGCCAGCAGTTATAAAGACAGTAGTAATTCTTCGATTAAGGGATTGCTCCTTACGTGAAGCCTATACACTCTGTGCGTGAACTATTGGCGACTCCAGCGAAATCGACGCGGCGTAGTGGCAACGCCGAGAAGCTCAAGAGAGGAGGTCGTTTCGACTCTGCCGTCTGCTATCGTTGCTTGATCCTCGTAGGCAGCATAGGAACAAACATCGTTTCCAGGAATTGTTTTTATGCTTCCGCCGTGTCATTCCTACGCACTGACTAGAAGGTTTCTACTATCGAAAAATCGCTTTGCTTTAATAAGTAACACCGATTTTGCGGTGTAGTGCAAGACATTTATGGTGGTCCGTGTGCTGAACGACGAAAACGATCTCCTTTCGTCCGCCATTTTGCCCTACTAGCGCGCCCCCTATAGTTCGCCGGAGTCGCGAATAGGGGGCGCTGTGAGAAACGCGCGTAGCGCCACTAGCAGAAGAGCTAGCGTTCGACAGTGAGACGCGTTGAGCAGCCAGCGGCGCCTTTTCGCGCGTGAAGCTGTGGAGGCGGAAGCGAGCACGGACGGAATTTTGGCTTTTTGAGCTGATGCGTTGAGGGTGACGTTGCATGAGGGTTGGGGAAGGCCGAGAAAAAGATAATCTAGCTGTTCACCGCTTCTATATATCCGAGGAAATAAATTTAGCATGTTGTGCTAATCGTACTGCCAGGCTGGCTTCCGACCAGAAACAAAACCAACGCGGCATTGGTATGCTGTAATTAATCTACCGAGAAGTTGTTGAGTTCAGGGTGGAGAATAAAAACCAAGATGGACTTGAATCGTGATTTAAGCCACATTAATTTCACTATGATGATTTTTTACAAAAACACATTTTACTAAATATAATTTACCGCGAAGGTAATACAATAAACGCGTTTTCTGTTTTTTAACGCTTGTCTGTAATTTGATGGCGTCCATGTAATTTCATTTTGTTCTTAATTAAAACAACATCAGGCAAACAAAAATTATACCAGGCTGAAAACGAGCAGAACGCGATGCTCTTCTGCGCTGATCGGAGAGGTGAGCTTTGTTTCCATCTTCCATCTCTTTTCGTTAATTATGTAGCATTTTATGCAAGCACATAAAAATGAGAAGGAAAAAAGAAAGAAAAAAGAAAACTTGTATGTGTGCGCGCAGACGCACACAGACCGCCGACAAAGATGGTGACTGAGGGGGCAGGCACAGACAGATCTAATTGTACATGGGTTGATCATACCTCGGTCAGTATAAGTATCTACGTTTCGTCTTACACGAGCCTGCCACTTTTTACTGTAATAATGCCACCATCTTGAGAACTTTAAAACCAAAAGATAAAAGTCACGGTCATTAAACAACTCTCAAACTGTGCTGGAGACCGGAAACCGTACATTTACGTCGTTGAATCATTATTATTTTTTTTTACTTTCCACTTTTGGTGCGGCTGAGAGAGCTTTAATAGTGTGTTTGGAACCGGCCTCGGAAGCAATGGAAACAGTGGCACCGTGTGCACGAAGCTGGTATAAAGCAACCCTCAGTATTTGCATACATACCTCGGACGTATCTTATTTTGTTTTGCTGAAGTATTACAGCAAATAAAGCTTTTCGAAAAAAAACAAAACAAATCAAGCTCTTTTGTTTCTAGTTTGACGGGGTTTATAACAAGAAAAAAGTTTTCAATTTGTCTGCACCTTACGATATAATTTAATTTATAGTAAATCTTTCTTTTAAACTGTTTTCAGTGATTGGGCTGATTGAAGAATAAACTTCTCGTGCCCCGAAAGACTAGTGAATCACAAATGACTGTTTTTTTTTGTAAGGTGATTTAAATAATATATATACATCTGATTTATATTTGATTTACACTTAAACATTAAAATTATTTTTTTGATGTTCTAGAACTATTTTTTTCCTTAAATTGAGACACAACCAGTTACTTTGCATTAATTTGACCAACGATTTCCACGTCCGTAAAGAGGCTGATCAAAAAGAAAGCACACCAACTACACTGCCATATTCAAACGTCGATTGTCCAGTGATTGCAAGCATCAATGTAGTTCTCTTTGGATTAACATTTGTCACTTTTTGTACCATTCGAACCTTTCTTCATGAGGTACAGACTGCGCTGCAGCCACACTGCTCCGGAAAGATCATGGACACGTACTAGAGAGACGAAACGTCTTTGTAAAGCATCCCTCCACGGAACTGGCCACTGCGTACCCGCGAGTGTGGGATGGTTTCTCGGTTCGTCCCATCGGCGCTAACAAATGTCGGCGCTACTGGCACAAAACCAACTGAACGCAAAGTGACAGCGTAGGATATGTCAGCCGTGCCGATGCGTGCAGACATGATCGGGAGACCATGTACATTTCTTGTATCGTACGGCACAGGGTCCATCGTTGCCACTGCCCCGTGAAACAACGGTGAGTTGAAAAACTATGAAACTTTGTCTCCACGAGACACGACGCGTAACTATTGGGGCACTTAACGACGCAGCAGCGCTCCTGCTGTCAACCCAGCGTAACCGCACCACTTCGACTTCCATGCATACCAATGTACGCGGGCTGGTTTCGTTTTGCTGGAGTTCTCACTGCCTACCCTCGGTAACGGCCGCGCGGCGGCGCGCCGGTCGCGTCGCACGGAGTGGATAGTTACCGTTTTAACTTTACGTGATGACATGAGACTCCCCCTAGCAAGTGGTCTGCACTGCATGATATTTGCATTGTCGCTGACACTTGTGTCAGCGTCGGTCATGTCAAACACATGAGAATGTCCGCAAAAAGACTTCCTCCACAGGCTTGTGTTGCAAACAATGCCATTTTTTTCTAAATTTTGATTGTTCCAACTTGATTCACCTGCTTCACAAAGTCTTCAAGGCATACACTATCCGCATGCGCGTCCGCTTCTGTATAAAATGCCTCCCTTGTTAGAATAAGCACGCTGACACGGATATTTAGAAAGCGAATTAGTGTAGTTCAGGTAATTGGTTTCCTAACGATCACTTCGCACTCGCAGCCTGACCTCCGCCGCGGTCGATAACGTTAACCCCGAGCAGTGTTGTAGGGAACGGCGTTCCGAAGAACGACGTTCCTTTGAGAAGGAACGGAGGAACTCCGCCGTTCCGCTTTGCATCGGTGGAACTGGAACGGGAACACGTTAAAATTAAAAAAAAAGGCAAAAACAAAACAAAAAACAGTCTTTTTTTTGTTTATCCATTTGAAATTTTACGAGAACTAAGTAGTCGTTTAGGCTTTTTTATTAGCGAATATTTCAATTACTTACATTAAGATACGCAATGTAACGGTAACGTAACGACACGTTCAAATCTTAGAAACGTAACGGGAACGCGTTCCTTTCGAACCAATGTAACTATACTCCGTTTCACCTTGCGTCCGGACGCAGCGGACGCTCCGAGCCCATCCTAGCTAATCCCGTCCTGTGGATGTAGCCCGTGATATCCTTTCCGCGCTTCGCTCTGCCCCCTGTCCAAGGTCACGTGAGACTCACACGGCCTTAGATTGGCTCCGATGGCTTGTAGCATCCGCTGCGCCCGGTCGTAAGGTAAAACGGAGTCTAGTAACGGGCACTCCTTCCAAGGTTGAGCAGGAACGAGGAACGAGCTTGCGTTCCCGTTTGGGACGAGCGTGTACAGCACGGACCTTTAAAAAAAAAAAAAAAAACATTTCATTTTTTTTATTTTTTTTTTCGTCTCTATTTTGTCAGTCGAATTTAAAAGGGAAATATCTGCCAGCAAAATTTATTTCAGTCATCAAAATTCGTTCGATGTATCGCTTCGTTGTTCAGCGAACAAGTTCTGAATATTAATCGGGCATCGCAAGACTTTCTGAGTACTTCTTATTCTTTCGCCGAGCGATTGCGTAGACGACTCTTCAAAGGCGATTAATATTCTGTTTGAGCACGACCGAATGAAAGCCACGTGGCTCTGCTCCCCTCCGATAACGATACCCGATAAGTATACGATGCATGCGCAAAGACGCCGGGGGAGTATCGGATGTCGTTATCCGAATTAAAATAAAAATAAAAAAATAACCTACTGAATTTTTTGAATGTTCAAATGTCCGATGGTAAGATCCCTTCTTTCTTGAATCCTCATTTAGTAGATGTCTTCATAAAATATTGGTACACAACGGACATCTCTAAGCAGGCATGAAGTCGTTATGTCTAGAAAGTTGCAGACACCTATACATCATAGCCGAAATCGAGCTTGGGAACACAAAACATAATATCCCTTCAGATATCACTACGTCCATCTTATTTGCGTAGAGATCCTCATTCATCCTCCAACCGTATGGAGTTGCCAAAACTTCAATTTCCAAAGTTTGAACCCTCGTAATCTGCGTATGATTGCCGACCCGGGGACAGAGCCGCATTAAGAAATTTTGGGGTCCCTGGGCTAAAGTTGCTTCTGAGGGCTTCATCGTCATGATGATGGTGATGATGATGGCGATGATGACGATGACGATGCTGACGATGACGACGACAATGGTGATGATGATGATGATGATGGTGTGATGATGATGATGATGATCATGATCATACCAACAACGATGATGATGATATCACTGATTAACATTGCACATTCTGGGATGCCTAGTTTATTAATTTTACAATGGTACCCTCCTGAGTCGCATTTATGGTCAATGTTATAACTAAAAAAGGGGAGAAATGTGATAATTTGAAGAAAATTGCTATTTATAGACTGTTCCACTAGGAATAGTGGAGAAAAGAAAAAAATGCCCTCTCCCTCTCACCCCGCGCGTCGTCTGCTCCGCCGAGTGGGCTGTGCCTGACATCCGGATGGCGTTCAAACTCGGTTTAAAATCGCGTCATTTTGGAAATTTGAAGCGCAGATGCGCGGATATTGATATGCAAGTTATCGTGTAATGCTATGCTCGATAAAAAGAGTAACCGAGTCTAATTGCAACGTTACCTCCGTACAAATTAAAAAAAAAATGAAAAACTGTGTCAGAGTGGTCGTTCGTTTCGGCGAAAAGTAAATCCGGTTGCTGTAGCTATTTTACTATACGAAGTTCGTACTGGTGTAGGCCTTTAGCGACAATGAGTGGAAGTCTGGAATAATAAATAAAAACGTGCTCTCCTGGCGCAATACACGCAGTGGTTGGAGTTGCCGGCTGTCTCCACTGCTATTGGAGTAACGGAACAAAGATACGTTAGTTGATCATTTACTGAAATGAAATAACAGAGCGCTAAAGGCTGATTTTTGAGTAGCCCTAAATGTTCTAAAATCGCGAGCCACTTCACAACGGCAGCCGTGAGCGAGAGTTCCGATGTTCGGTACAGCCCGCCGGTACAGCCCAAAGATGGAGAACGGCAACCTCCCGGTTTGTCGTCTGCTAGCAGAGTCGGGCGCGTGCCCTCTCTCGTTTTACCCCGCCGAACCAGCTGAACTTTCCGGGTGTGTGTGTGTGTGTGGGGGGGGGGGGGGGGGCGCTTTGGTCTAACAAAATGGCGCCGCCCTGAGAGCGCTAAAACGGAACCCGGCGATCTAATGACTGCCCAGACTCTCTTTCCAGTCATCGCTTTCGGTCAGAAGTGCCGAACTGAGCTAACCTACACATACACGGAATTTCGGCAGTCTACACTCTTTTCATGGGCGCTTGTCTTTTTTCCGCCCGCTTTAAACCAGAAAACCTGTGAGTCCCAAAGTGACTCTGAGTGTTTTGAACCTTGAACGATTTGCGCACGATACAAAACACACACGCTTTGGACCATGCGGCGTCATTTGAACCACTTCATAGTGACTAGTGGCCTTTTTTGTTTTTACAAAAATATAGGTGTCCTTTTTCTCAGAAGTAGGAAAATATTGCGATCAATTGTAGAAGTATTGCGACTCTTTCTCGATTCACTGGGTTCAGAAAGTTATCAGGTACGGCTACAGGCCACTTTGCAAGATCGCTTTCTACGCGGATGGCTCCTACCTCGAGGGTTACGGAGACCATTCCGTGCAGTTATCAGAATCTGTGAAAGGAGATGGAAGTGTTTTTGAGACACCCATACTTTCATGGACAGCAACCGGCTCCGGTACAGTTGACTGCATGTAGTCCCCAATGTGTGAGAAACACTGTTGAACATGCTGATGGAGGGGCTCCTTGAGACGGTTCTCCGCGGCTATGATGGCGGATTGTTAAGTAACCCGTGGCATGCGCTCACACGTAGTAGTAAGTGGGAATGGACAGAGCAGACGGATCAGCATATCAGGCCAGACTACTTGGCAGGTAGTCAGTTTTAATACTTTTGAAAATCCAGATGGCAGAGCTTTCTTTGAATGTCTTAGGACAACTGACTACATATGATTTTTAACCTCGGTAGCTTTTCTAACTTTTCTTTTAAAACTCTGCTTTTTTGCTTAGACACCCGAATTACATATTTGTGACGACGTTTCGACTGCGGCCGGGTCCGTCCATTGACTGCCTTTTTGGGCACCGGTGAGCGAAAGATAACACCAGCACAGTGGAGTCCGTTTTTCACGTGTTCAGTGGCTCCAAATGCCAACACGCTTTGGTCTTGAGACAGGAAAGGTCTGGGCTCTAGCTCGATTGCCAGTATCACCTGGTCGGTTTCCCGCGCTGCCGCCGTGGAGCAGATTCACGGGAAGCCGGAAGCCGAAAAGAAAAACCGAGCTCCGTAGAGGCCAGGGCCTCCGCCGACGACAGCCCCCGGTCCTCGCCCGGGGCCGGCTTATGTAGCCTCGGAGATATGGACGCGCCCGGGGAGGCCGGTAGTAGTCGCGTCCACTATCACTCTCTCTCTCAAGGCCAGGGTGTAAGAATAGACAGGTGGGAAACGAGAGCCAATATGAGCGACCAGATTGTGTCCCCCTCGGTCTTTTTTTTTCTGTGGCGCCATCTATGTGGAGCACCGCGAACTCTCACTCCGGGTGGGCGACCGGTGGCGACCGGCTAAACCGACGGAGATGGTTTCTCGTGGATTTTCAATGGAGAACTGTCGTGCTCTCGGTTTATTTTGCGCACTCTCCACGTAAAGTTCCATGCAAATCCGATTCCAATTTTTTCCTCTCGCCGCCGCGCCGTCTGTCACAAATCGGGGGTACCCGCAAGCAGACGAGTACACAATCCGGTCACGGCGCTGCGGTAGGCTTCTATGGGCCTTTTCCCCACCTGTCTATCTTACACCCTGCTCAAGGGTGCGCCGGCAGCACATTCACCCTATGTTGGCGAGGGAGAGCCGTCCCCTTCAGGCAATACAGCCTCGGTTCCTCGTATCCGGGTAGCCGCCGCCATTGGTGACGACGACTCCCACGGACTGCCCGAAGATAGACATGAATCGGAATATAGGGAACCCCATGGTTCCCACAACTCTCTCTCTAGTTCAACAAATTCGGTCATTCAGAGGCAGAAATATCAAGCCCAGTAACTAAGAATGTCATCCATTTGTTGTTTGCAGTGCACTCTCCTCTTCCATTATTTCTTTTTTATGAATCAATCCCTAAAGAATGCTTTCCTACTGTTAACTTTTTTCCCGAACACTGAAGGAATTTCTTCTGGCTTGTAGTAGACCCTTTCAAAGCCGCCTCGGTGGCTCCGAGGCGAGAGCGCTGGCCTACGGATCCCCATGTGGCGGGTTCGAATCCCGGCCGAGGTGCCCGCAATCTGACGGAGGCTTATTGCGGAGAAGGCGCCGTGTAACCGAGCTTTCGGTTGCACGTCAAAAGATCCCCAGGTGGTCGAAATTAATCCTCAGTCCTCCGCTGGGGCGTACCAGATGCCCGTCGTTGGTTTGGCACGTAAAACCCCAAATTTGATTTGTTTGATTTGATTTGTAATAGACCCCTTTCGAAATTCACGTGGCGAATAATATTAGAAGGGTCAGTACCACTGCACAATGGCGAAACGACTGATGTCAGTGAAACGTGCAAGTCATTGCATATGATAGCGAACGTCGGAGCGCGGGCAACGCTAATATCCGACGAGCCAATCAAACAACGTCGAAAGTGCAACGTCACTGCGCTCATCCTGTTTTTCTGTGGGTTTCTTTTTTATTCTACTCCAAACAAACTCATAAAGTGTGCCGTGACGTTGCGGTTTTAGTCCGCCATTGTGCAGAGATTTGATAGCTGCCAAAAAGGGACAGTATTTTGAAGGGTGTCTATAGGCGGGGACAGTTCAAACTCATTGTTATAAATAAAATGGTAACCACGTTGCTCAAAGGTCTGCGCTTTCTCTAAAGGTCCAATACCGAAACAGTGAACACTTCAGACAAGTAAAACTATGTTTTGCAGCTTTCGGTGTAAAAACGAACTTGGCTAAAAACTCCACTATTCTTCCTAACAAGCGTAAAAAAATGTCACATGAAAAAAAAGAAAGGGTTTGTATCTTCCGTCTGGCTTCAATTAAGAGAACTTCATTCAGACCTCCGCAGTAACAACACCCCTGTCCCCTTCGCCAGGGGAACATCGGATTCAAAGACTGCGTTTCAAAAACACGTTGGCACGCACTATAAAAGTAAGCAATAGCACAACATTCACACGGACAGGGAGACACCATTATGATGTTTTATTTTGTATTTTTTATAAAGGTGGATGGAAAACCCCAGAAGGCTGGGGCGCCTCTGCCACCTCTTTTCCTCAAAGCCGCTTTGAAAAGAACGCGAAGAATGAACGTGAGAGGCCGGTCACACGTCAAATTTATGGGACCTTTCTGTACCCAACCGAAAACGAATTAGGAAAGTAAAATCGCCGCGCAGAGTGGTTATTTGGTTTCGCTTGCAGTGCCACTATCTTTGCCATGCCTCTTTTCGCGAATGCAGTGGGGATATTTTCCAAATATTAGACCGATCTCACCAGCCTAGAGTGCCTTGATACACGCGCCACCAGCCTGTTTGACCGCACCACCGCTGCCGCTATGCATCGAGCCAACTTTAGTTTTCGCGCGTGCGTCCACCTCGCTGGCGGCACTCCGCGTGTTGAGCACGAGACGTCAAGGGCCGTCTCGTGCACCGCCGTCTGCCTCCTGTGAACTAAAGTTACAGTGGAATCACGCATGCGACGAACACTTAGTGAGATGGGTCTGTTTGTTTATCTTATGAAGAAAAAAATATTTTTCTGTTTTAACTCACACTGCCTCGGGGGCCCCCACTGACTCACTGCATGGCCCCCGAGAGTCAGGATCGCCAGGCTGCAGCCCCTTAGCCTGCCCGGGGCCGCTTGAAGGTGGCATCCAGTTTGCGCAAGCCGTGAAGCGAGCATTTCAAAGCCTTCCATACTCTCGACCACCCCTTCCTCAGTGCGCGCATAGGTGGTCGAGCTCCCCTCGCTTACCTCACTTCTCGCCTACCCCTCTGGACACATGGCCACCCCGTTAACCAATCAGCGTCGAGAACCTCACTTCTCCTCTCCCACCCGTCAACCAATCAGTGTCGAGCCTCGCAGCCACGCTTTTATCTGGGCTTCACGAAATTCTGAACACCTATACTTCGTTTCATCTTAAGTACGGACGCAGTCGACGCTACGAGCTCATGCGACCAATCAGACGGCGTCAAAAGCGCACGCACCACAGCAATAAGTACTCCTCCAACCCTCTTTCCTTGCCTGTCTTTATTGAATATGTGGTAAGAGGCGAGTGACCTTAGCTCAGAGTTCGGTATGTTGGGGTTTAACCATGATTCAGTTAGTGCAACAACGTCGGTAGAACATGAAGGCATAAAAGAATGTAAATAATTTTGTTTAGATAAATGTCCTTGCATTTGCTACAAGAAACGAGATTGATATAGAGTGATTGTACGGATATACCAATTGGTTGTTATGTCTGAGTAGGCAGTGTATTTCGAATTAAAATAAAAAAAAATGTAGAGAACCTCGAGGACAGTTTTTTTTCTCGATTGAGCCCAAGTCTCTTTATCAGCATCGCGGAAGCGAAAGAAAAGAAAGTTAGATCGGCGCATTCTGCCCTCAGCCTCGTCACAGCGCACTCTTAGCTGAGATAAGTCGGTGATCGTAGATGATAACAAGGGATCAGGACCTCACTTTCTAATAATGCCAAAGAAGGCTGGCTCTCGCGGGTTGCGTTGCCCCCTCTTTTTATTTATACGATTGGCCTCGACCAATCGGAACGAAGGAGCGCCGTTTAAACGAGAAATTTTGTTGTTAACATGCATGGCCACATTTTTTTCGAAATCCTTGCACGTAACAGCTTCGCTGTAAAAGTTTATCGTGACGTAGCTTAAATTCACTCCCCTGGTTTTTCGCAAACGATATCAGTGCTTTTCTAGCTGCACGTGTGTCTGGCGATAAGCCTTCACTAGGGCGGAATGCTGTTCCCTTGAGTGCCGGTTCCTTTGATAGCACGAGTTCTCTATCTTTGTAAGATATAAATTTGATGATGACCGGACGGTTTTTTTCTTTTCTTCATTTCCGCGGTAGGGCCCTATTTTGTGCGCGCGTTCAACAGCTGGAGGCAAAAGATGGACATCCAACCTGGCTTCACAGAAGTTAATAGCTTATTTCTCTTCCGATTGTTTCCAAGATTCACCGGGGGCATCGGGAATGTTGTAAAGCAGGAGGTTATTTTGTCTCGACTGATTTTCGAGGTACTCGCGTGTTTGTGCTAATATGTCTAGGCTAGCGGCGTTTTCCCCGGTCTTTGCCGAAACCCTTGCAAACTCTTTTTTAACCTGTTTTATGCCAGCACACTCGCTTAATTTCTTGTATTTGAGCTTTGAGGGCACCCAACACCTCGTCTGTCTGATCTTTCTCATGTTGGCATTCATGAGGACAAAGATTACAACAGCAGACAGGAAACAAGCTACGAGCAGGATGGGCTATCAAATGTGCCTTTTGCAGAAATATCGGTTCGAGCGCAAATGGATCTGGTACCTTCTTCTCTTCCTTCTGGCCGAGCAAAAAGGGAAGATGGTTTCTTTGTATCGACTTCGGGGCTAGAATATAAACGACGATGGGGACAAAGGCGAGTTTGGGGGAGCCGTATCTTTGTCAATGCGGCTCAATGGGCAAACAGGATGTAGCTGACGTTTTGGGTGTCGAACGAGTGGGAAAAGCGTCGTTTTCTATCCACTTTGTCTCAAACCCAGTCGCGTACCTAGGTGTCAGCACATACCGTATTTGGCAAAAGGTGTATTGCAAAGTCATCCCAAAGTTACGTACTTTCCGAACCCCTAAGCTGAGACTGCACTGGAAGCTACGTCCTCGCTGGACCAGTCATACGCCTCTCTTTCGCGACGTCATCATGATCCCGGCCATACCCACGCGCGGACAGCCGGGTCAAGTGATAAGTGGAAGGCGGCTGATGGGTCCGGCGGGCACGTAGCTCCCACTGTGAATGGAGTATCGAGCTTAGGATCGGGGCAAAAAATAGGAAAAGAATAACTGCGAGAAAGACAGCAGTGCTTCTCCGTCTCCCTGAAGTTTAGTCATCTCTCATGCAACGTTTGGGAAACCTACCCGAAGAAGGCGTGGCAAGTATTGAGTCATGAACTTTTTTTTTGTCTGTGTATTCAAAATTTATTTAATGTGAACTACGGATATAGTGACTATGGCGCTATGTAAAACGATGCGTTCATGTGCGCGTTATAAACCACTACGAAATTGGATTTTCTGTGTCTTAAAAATATTGAATAAAAATACGTTTATCATCTTGTAAGGTGCACGAGAGATAATCCTTGTGCTGGAACTGCATATCGCATGCGTAGACCTTATTTCTTAACTCCTTATTTAGTTGCGCGGGGGTTCCCGCGTGCCTCAGCAGAACGCCAGTCCTTTCCACCAGTCCCCGGTGCGTGGCTCCCGTGTGCCAGTCTCGACTAGCGTCGCCGCAAGTCGAGGACGTCGCAGCCGTGCACATCGGTGAACGACCAGTTCGGCGCCGAGTACCAGCAGTGAGAAGGCGGCGGCCAGCGGCAGGAACATAAAGGCTAGGCTGAGGTCCTGGAACCGGAGGTCTTCGTACTGGTCTCCCGGCGCTCCTTGGAAGTCGAGGAAGCAGGTGGCCGGCTGGGGGAACATCTCGTGGTGCCGCATGAAGGGCACCCCGGCCTCCAGCAACCAACGGATTCTGAACGCAGTAAAATCGAGGGGCACAATGGACAATGGCTGAGTCGCTTTTGGCCCCGGCCTCCGATGCATGCAATCAAAGTCGCGTCCCATAAGCCTCTGGCACGTGGGTACAGAACGAAATGTATTCAAAAAAGAAAGTGTATTGCAATATTGTATTGTAAAAAAGCAAGAAAAACGGAGTTCCGCAAATTATTAACCACAAGTTTAAAAAAATGTTTTTAGCGAGTTTGACGCATATATAGCAGGCTTTCAAAACTTGAAATTGACTCTACCGTTATAGCTCCTCATGTTTCTGGTTGTCGTGTTCGTCGGCAAAGCACCGTTCCAGGGTGAAGGTAGATAGTGATCTATACTCCGTTTCACTTCAAGTGTGAGCGTAGCAGAAGCTACAAGAGCGAGCTCCGGGCTTTCAGCGTCCCTGCCAAGCACGCGCGCTCGTGTAGTGCAAGCAGTGCTCAGGGCCAGATGCTCGTGCTTGTATGCATCGGATGCGTCTGGACTCAAGCTGAAACGGAGTTTAATATTTTAGTATGTGCGCCGCGTTATCCCGCCACTATCTGCTGTCATCTATGCGAGACAATTTTACGTTAAATATTATTACTCAACATGCACGTTCTCAATTATGAATATGCACAGGCCTTTTATTCAGGTCCCTTAATTGATTCATGATCGAGATTCGAATTCACAAACACAATTCAGTGGCCCAGGTATGTGAAGGATTACACCCGGAGAATGACCGGTGTCTGCGTTATTGAGCATATCAACTCTGGGTCCTCTAGGCATTGCGAAGTGGCAGAGGGTCTGATGGAAACACGAGCCCATCTGATAGAACTCACAAAAACTCGTCACGCAAAGAATCGTGACCCGTGTACACGTTTCACTTCAAAAGTTCAACTTGTGATTTTCATGGAGTATGAATGTATCAACAGCGGCACAACTCCTGCAACGAGCAGGTTGTTGCATTCATGCACAAAGCATTTATTTAAATTTATAATACCCTAAAGGTTGTACATTATTCATAGTGCAACGTTCTTCGTCTACAACAGGAGTCTCCCGGAAGCTTGGTAGTGACAGCCGATGTTTCGAGCCTCTTCATGGTCTCTTATCGAAATGTGGGCTCAGTCAGCCTACTGTTTAAGTTCTTCCTGTCAGCTTCGAACCCCCGTTCGTGTTTTGCTTGCACTTCGCTCGCGTCAGAATGCACTGCACTCACACTACGAGTATGAATGCGAGACGGGTGTGTTTAGGGAGCCTTCATGTGTGCTGCGGCACACATGAAGGCTCCCCTAGGTGCGTTCATCCTCCGTGCACAGAGCACCCTCAGCGCCTCACCTGACGTCCATGGCTCTGACGAGGGCCTTGTCTAGCCGCTGGTTGATGTACCAGCGGAAGTCGGCCGTTTCGAGGATATCGCTGGACTCATGGAAAAAACCTCCCAGGATGTTGCAAGAGCGTGCCACTGAGATGCGGTTGCCCGTGGTATCCATAAGGATGGCGGTGCGGCCGTCGAGCACGTCGCGCAGCGTGCTCGTCGTGTAGATCTCGGACTGGGGCAGTTCGCCGGCCAATCGCACGATCCGCTCGTGCAGCGCCGGTACGTGTCCAGCCCTGAGAACTGAAAACAGGCACTCTGGTGTGGGAGGCCGACAATCTCAGCACCCATAACGAATGGTTTACGTCCACGCCACTAGTGAGCCAGAGTGACAATATTTGGCACGTAGAAGGCGACCTTCTACATGCCAATAAATAATACGAATCTGACGTAAAAAAAAACATGTATATATACATATATTAAAACTCATAAAAATGCCATATGCAGCCCCTTTCGAATTGTCAGCGAAGGAATGCAATGCTGCGTTTCTCGCGCATAACCGTTCTTTGGTGTGTACCGTAGACACGATGACATGATATAATTGGCCTTTGCTATTGACATACGAATGACAGAACGTGCGAAGATGCAAGCGGTTCTATTATATATTGGAGAGGCAACGGCGTAGCCAGCAAATTTTGTTTCGGGGGAGTGGGTGGGGGGGGGGGGGGTCTCCATGACTTGGGGATGGGCTAAGGAGCTAGACGTGAAGAATGGAGCCGTGCACGTCACGCGGAAAAGACCACTCAAGGCTCCGTTCAGCGTCAGTGCCGTCGGCCGCTCGAAATGCGTGGTACCTGCAGCATGTTCATAAAGGGGAAGCTTTGAGCGTGACTGGTCGAATGGGAGGCTCTCGGCTCAGGAGCTCTGTCACCGTGTCGATGCGTGACACCGGTGCCTTGACCATCAGGCTGGCCTTCACCTGGCCTGTCAGGTACTGGCTGAACACCACAATGCCCAGGAGCCACACGCCAAAGAGGATGCGGGCAGCCGCGCCGCGCAGGGGTTTCAGTCGGGTCGCTGCACAAGTCACAGGGGTTCAGGCTGACGACGAAGAACGTGGTTCGCACGCAGTCATGTAAAAAATAACCCTTCTCGGTTTGAGCACTAAGCAGGTTGTTTGTGAATCGTCACGAAGCAGGGATCGGCTACCTTTATTGGCAGCGGGCGGGATTGCCGGGAAGCGTATCACGCAGTGGCTTTTGTCGGTGGAAAGGCTGTTTAAAACGATCTATTCCGCCAACCGATTATAGAGTCGTTGTTGGCGTAGTCAGAAGCTCACTCACCTCAAAAGCCAATTTATTCAGAATGCACAAAACAACACACGTTGAAAATGTTTTCGAGCGGTATTTATTGAAATACTTTTTCGAACTGAAATGTGGTCTTTCGTTCAATCTGACATCCTTAAAAAAAAAAAAAAAAAAAACGTGATTATAGGAAGTATTCACTGGCGGCCATAGCTGTGTGCGCGACTGCTGAGCTCGTGCTGATGGCGAGCTACAAGTTCTTTTGTAACGTGCATTCCGCACCCTCAAGATTGCCGGTCTTAGCAGCCTATTAATGTGGGCTCGTTCTGAGCATGCGCTCTAAATAGCACCCACAAATATGGCGCCCAGTGAATGCTCGCTCATATACCTCCGTTCACCCTTAAGCTGAGACTGCAGCCAGAGCTACAAGCGCGAGCTACCCCTCGCTCCTTGCTGAGAAGTGAATTTCTCCGTGTTGTTTGTTTCGTCCGTGTTGTTTTGGCGTATTACACCATGATGCCCAACCAACTAACTCAACTAGCCATTCTTATCCAATGCATTTCTAGCACGAGTGCTCGGTCTACTGGATAACGTTTCAAATCAGCGACCTCGTGCTCTGGTGCTTGTGGCGTGGCTGCAGTCTTCAGCAGGGTAAACGGAGTATGCACGCTTCCATTATTTACAAAAATCCCAGTCCACACGTGCTAAATCACAGTCCAGTCAACGCTCGCTCACAATAGACCCTCCCCGAAAGTCAGTCTACTTACCCTGTGCAGAGCTAAAAGAAAACAAAAGGGGGATCGGTGGCCAAGTGGGCTAGCGCGTGGCTAGCGCACACCTGCTCGGAGCACGTGGAGCGAAAGCTCGCGCTGCAGAACCAGGGATCCTGGGTTCAATCCCTACCTGCCTAGGGTGCCTTCATGTGCGCTTTGCTTGGGGTGATGACATCTGGCCATTTTGTTTCAGCTTATTTTTATATTTTTGTTCTGATACACGTGAAAGAGCGTGTCCCTGCACGCGCTCGTGGCACCGACTGTGCAACGGCGACATTTTGTTTCCGGCGATTTCTTTTTATTTTCCCAGTGAGCGCGTGCTGTCGGCATCGGGTACTACAAACGATGGCATCATCCTAAACAGAAGGGCATTGAGGCACTCTAACCCTGCCCGTTTCGATCTGGACGAGCTTCGTACCGGCGTGCGGTCGTGTATCACTACTGCGTGGTGCACGTTAAAGACCCCAGGCCAGCGGTTGTACTGCACTGGCTAAATTGCTCATCTACAGCTGGGAGACAAGTCGCCCGTTGAGGCAGACGAAGTTATAGTCTGTATAAACATACACACAACCCAATATTTTGTTTTCATAGCCAAACCCGACGCTCTAATGTCGGCACTGCAGAAAAAAATGAAGTCCTCTAAAGCATAAAGTAGAAATAGAAAAATAAATTTGGGTCCTTCTACGTTACCTTAGATTCATGAAATCAAGGTTGCTTGATATAGCCAAGCATTATCTCATATCACGGCCATTAGAGCGGCAATATTGGAGCTTTTGAGGCTGCCACAAGGTGACTCTGACCTTTCATAGGGTCCATTGCGGCAGCCAGAAAGTGCGCGTGCATAACACAAACATATCAACGAACGCGCCCTCATACTCTTTTCATGAAAATGTGTATAGACGTTCGCAAGCATGGCGTCCCGACTGGTGACCCATCCGTGCAAGCGCGTGCAGCATGCGCGTGAAGATAGCTTTGGCAGGTGTACCATTGCACTTGCTCTCACACGAGGAGGAACATGGCAGCCGCCAGATACCCTCTTTGCAATCGTCTTTATAGTTAATAACTATAGGAAAGACACAAAAGGGTGTGTGGACCGGACAAGACAACGTTCTACTAACATTTGCTAAAAGCTTTGATGCAAACATTTGTATGAGAGGGGACTGTAATACGTACACTCAATGAAAAGCGACTCGACGTACATCCAGAAAAAGTGGAAAGCCTCTTCAGTGGACCTTCGCCAACCTTTGACTTTTGAAAGAACGTCGTCAGCAGTACTAGTATAAGCATCGTGACAAGGAGCAGGGCCAGCGTCTGTTTGGGACATCCAACACGGTTATTGAGTGTACAAACTGGGAAAGTCATGTTTGGTTTGAGAAGCTTACTTCTGATTCAGACGAAGTGGCAGAAGAAAAGGGATCAGCCACGTATGGCCTCCGAAGTCCGCTCAGGATTGGCACGTCCTCGTAGATGTGCGTTTCGCCCGTGTAGAAGTAACGTAGGTAGTCCACTTTGAGAGAAAACGGGCCCACGGCAATGTCCGCTTCCTGTGTTCAATTCGCAGAATGATTGTGTCAGGACATAGAGTGCGGTATGCGACCTTTAAACACAACCTGACCGAATAGCATGCACAGGCGAATAATGCGGATCAAGTTATAATTCAATATTCTACAGTGTTCGCCGAGTGCTTGTCAGTTTTGCTGCACGCACGTACGCGAGACAACTGGACAGAACGTTGGGTTCAGCAGAAATTTGTGTCAGCTATTCTGGCATCGCAAATATCTAGTAAAGCTAGTGGATATATCTCGAGGAGATTCACATTACACGACATGTTTGCTAGCCATTGTTTGGATATTTTCGAGTTTACGTAGTTTTAAATAAGGAACCTACGTTTCTTTGAAGCATTCCCAAAGGACCTGTGAAGTTGCCGTCATCCAACAGGTTCCCCAGTAGCCGTCAACGCTGTTCAAAATTTTGTAACTGAAAGACACGCGAACCATCAGTGATATGCTTGCCGTTCGAGCATGCGATAATTCCTTTTTGTTTTGTTTTGCTATATGCAAATGTAGAGACAGCAAAAAAATAGAATGGGCATGCTCTTATCACATTGAAAAACTTATCACTAGACCTGATGTTCAATGCTGCCGTGATGTTTCCGAAGAGTGAGCCCGTCATTCCGTACACTCTCTGCTGACCGTTTTCCATGATTCCAATGGTATAGGAAAGTAGTCGAACTATTGGAGACAGAAAATGTATACAAACAACACTCAGTACCATGCGGATCGCCAATCAACTATATCGAGCACTCCTTATCTTTCTGTTTTTTTTTTTTTTGCTCTTGTGCAGGGGCGGATTTAAGGCTTGGGGAGGGGATGCTTTGCAAAGAGATCAAACATCGCGAACAGATTTAACGCCATGGAAGTATGTGACGTCACAAACCAAGATGATTGCCATTTCACACAGAACGAGTCATTTCTCTTCTAAAAGCGGCAGTGCAACGATTTTAACGTTTGAAGACTTTGCGGGTTGTATTTTTAAATTGTTTATCTTGGTACTAGTGAGAAGAAACGTTCCACCTTCCCCCGAAATACTATGATCCCGCTGCGTTCGCAAAAAAACAAAAAAAACAAAACAAACACACACAACATATCTTTTGCCCATCTGCAGTCGCGTGTGGTGGCTATTGGAACTACGATCGCACGTCACTGGGACTACACAAGTTTTCGTGACGTCAACAAAACCATTCTCATCATTTTTCCTGTGGCGAACCGTCTTTTGTCTCGATCGCTCGCCGCGTACCTTCAACAATGCTAAGAGGACCGAACCTGATACTCCCAGTGATGTCACTGCGCTACTCACTGGAAAGACGGTATGAGTGGAGGGGTACCATAATGTGCTTTAAGTTGATCGAACCAACCAAAGGTGTCTTAATTTACCAAGAAAACTTATGATTATGGTAAGAGGACGGTACAACACAGGTTAGCTTCAGGCGTAGTGGAAAAGTTTTATTCTGAAGTTTAAATAGAGGTTTGTAAGTCGACTAAAGCGGCAAAAGGTTCTTTCAATTCAACTGAAAAAGTCAGCACTCAATCAGTTCTGGTGATTAGGAGAATCAACCAAGGGTTTCTTTAATTTATCTACGAAAATCAGCAGTACAGTACACTATCAGCTCAGGCGTAGTGGGTAGGTTGTTCCGGTGTTTAACTTAAGGTTTTCTAACTTAACTAAAGTAACCAAAGGTTCCATCAGTTTACACACAAAAAAATTAGCAGTGCAGCATCCAATTTGTTCAGGCGTAGTAAAACATTTTTATTCTGGGGTTTAAACGAGTCTTTGCAAGTAAATCACGAGGACCTAAGCACACATGCGATTGCTAGGCAATTTGCACAATACTGTGCCAAAGTGCTTACCATGCTACATCCTGCTAGATTTCATCTCAAATGTAAGGAATTCGCGCCAATATTGCCTCAAAAGCTCATTTCACTATTTTAGCACTGAAAGGAACAACTAAGACAGAGCGAGATTCCCGAATCGTCACGATAGGCGTGTGTCAAGGTTAAGAAATTTTGATTATCACTTCGAATAACGTAATACTGCATTTAATATTTTTGTCCAATATCGAGTGTACTTGGTAGTTCCACGAGATTTTTCATTATCGTGGCCTGTTCGGGAGGGTTTGTTGGCTCCGTTAAGTGCGCTTCTCACCGCGCAGCGATGCTCAGCGGAGAAGCGACACTTGCAACATACGTTGCGATCTTGCGTATCTCGCTTCTCCGGGCACAGCCGCGTTAGAGTGAGGTGGTGCACACGCATTCCACAGATTCAGAACCAACAATAACAACTATACTTATTGAGTGGCGATGTGAAAAGTCTACCTTGCAGTAAAACATCCAAAACAAACAAAAAGCCTGACTCGTTTTCACCGCAAAAAAAAAAAGTGTTTTTTGTTTTGCGAATTATTTTTAAAATTACATTCTCGGTTAGAGTGATTCTGAACCAACAGATGGCGATAGGATCGCCTTCCAGACCTACGCATGAACGCAATAAATCGTGGGTGGTGGTGCTTCGCTAAAGTGTGGTATTTTTCTTTCTCCATGAAATCAACATCCCTGGTTCTCGATGCGCGAGCTTTCTGTGGAACGCGGTCCTGCTACCGGTTCTCGTGCAAAGGGACCAGTTGCCTACGGCTATGAGCTCGCGTCTTCAGCAAAATGTGGCCAGAACAAAACGTCAAAATCGTCTTGATGTGATGGCGAGGCACATGCGCGACAATAGAGAGTATTCACTGGACGCCATATTTGAGGGCGATGGTAAGAGCGCATGCTCCGAACGAGCTCACATTAATAGGCTGCTAAGACCGGCAATCTTGATGGTGCGGAAATGCACGTTGCAAAAGAACTGTGAAAGCCAACGTTATTAGATTAATTCAGTTACGGAACTGCTCATAGACGCTGCTTGCACGAGCAGTACCCCCCCCCCCTTTAAGCCCCTTCATGTTTCAAAGGTAGCGCAAGCCCTCACTCACCCCGACTCGCCTCCCGTCGTTCGACGCGCCGTACGGCTGCTAGGGTAACTCCAGTGTGTTCTATGGAATACGTAAGTTTCGAAGCACAGCGTCTAGATGGCGTTCCAGCTGTGCTCTATGGAACACACAGTTATGAAACGCAAACCTAGATGGCGCTTCAAACGACAGGAGAAGGACTCGAAGTGAGTGAGGGGGAAGGGGATACCCTCTCGTGGGAGTTGCACAACTGAGGTAATCTAGTAACGTTGGTGGAAGCCCGCCGTCAGCACGCGCTCAGTAGCCGCGCACACATCTATGGCCGCCAGTGAATACTCCCTATAGAACCGACGCATCGAAAAATTGAGATTGGCGGTGCGCATTTATCACTCCGGGAATCTCGAATCCAATTACACGTATTTCAACGTAGTCAGGTACGTATGACGGGTCCAACGTTGGATGGGTCAGCCGTTTTTCCAGGCACGTGTTGGGCGCTTTGTATAACTTAAAAAAAGTGATGACGTAAGGGATTTATGTTTCCGGAATTTCAGCTTGATGAATTAAATACCTCAAAAAGTAAAAAAAAGAATAAGCTATTTTCTTTTGGCCAGGTGTCTTATTTTAGGTCACTGCCATTTTTATTTTGACCGTGAGATTTGAAAATACAAAAAAATGAGCCTCAGCTGTTGCAGATATTCTGTTTGGTAAACACGAAGTAGAATCGTCACAAAAGTCTTATGGTTATACAGCATAAGAAGAGTAATGCCAATGTTAAAGAATTACTGAGACATAAAACATTACTCTTAGCACTGAGTGCAGGGAAAGTTAAAATGACTGCAGCCAATAATATATTTTAATATGGATAGCTATCACAGACTTTAAGAAATGTAGCAATATTAATTTGTTGATTTGTGAGAACCAACTATAGTGGTGTGCAACAAATATTTAAAAAAAATATACAAGGGGTGTAGTGTGACGTTAACTCAAATATTGTGTACGTACGCACAGTGGCGTCACAAGGGGGGGGCGGGGGGGGCGGACTGCCCCGGGTGCAGCGCTCAGGGGGTGTCGCGACGGGCCACGAGCGGGGGGGGGGGGGGGAGGGAGTCGCGGCGGGCCACGCAGGCGGGGGGGGGGGGGGGGTGTCGCGGCGGGCTACCCGCCCCGGGTGCCACTGACCCTCGTGACGCCACTGCGTACGCATATTGCGCACGCTGATCAAGACTGGAAAATCGCTACATTTTACACTCCTAAGCCCATCGAAAGCCAAAGCTCGAACACTTACTGCCCAGGCTGTAATGCTTGCATTTTCATAGTATTTTATTATATTCAGGCGAGGTCTAAGCTGCGTCTTCTGATTGCTTGCAATAGAACAAGTAGACGCATTATAAATCTGACTTGCTGAAAAACAATTCAGCGTGCTGCCGGCTGACAATCTTCTCGGTCAAGGGCTTGCCACAAAAAAAAAATCACGTGGCAACTTTTGCCACGTGATTTTACACCGTCGCAATTGTTTTTGACAGACAACAACGTTTACCCACGCGAGCGGTCACATGTGAACATTCTGTGTCGATTGTGGCACATGTGACCAGTAGTGTAGGTTTTCTCTAATCCGACCTGAATCGCAGTGTGAATATATATACCAAATCAATATTGATAAGCAAGCGTGTGATCACGCCAAAAGTAGTTGGCCCTGCGCATACGCAGAAGGCAAGCTCTGTTTCACCATAAGTGCGATCGAAGCAGAAACTACACGCGCTAGCATGCTGCCTTGAAAGAACTCTTTCAGTGCTCAAACGCGTGTGCTCGGCGGGGTCCGTATCGTTTCGTCGAAACGCGTTTCGTCTTTTAATGGACACGTACGTTTCATTTATATATTTCATGAACATACGTTTCGTCGATACTGGGATGTTTCGTGAAAACCTGTTTTGTGAACACATGCAACTCCGGCGTTTCGTCGACAAGGTAATATTTTTTTCTAAGTGGATTCGATTGAATTACTGGCTTCATTTGGTTCGCTAGAAGGATACCGGAAGTAAAGCGAAGTCACTCAGATGGCTCCGATTGGGCAAAAACAAAATTAGCGAGTCCTAATCCTGGGCTTCTAAACACTCCACGCTACGCGTGGAAATTCTCTCTTCGCTCGGGAAAACTTTAATATAGTCTCAGGCCCGAGCCTGCATCAGTCTTCATTGAAACCGCCCAGGGTTCGGCCAGCTAGGCCCATCTGGATGCCGGAGAAAGGGGCGATGTGCGCGGACGGACGCATTCGACGAAACGTCGCATGGTGTGTCGATGACACAATCACGGGAACCTTTCGATGAAACTGTCCATGGAACGTCGCAGTATACGAAACAAGCTGTCGATGAGACGTCGTTCGACGAACCGGTGGTCACCTCTCGGCAGGCCCGTTCATAGCACGAAGCTCGCTCTTACAATTTTCGCTGTGCTCAAGCGCCCACAATGTTCCCGTGAAACGTCGAAATATCATCACCACAGTGAAGTTTGTGTAGTTTATGTTTGATTTTGAGTACTCGCCGGGTAAGTGAGGGAGAGGGGTAGACAAGAGGGGACGTCAGAGCGCCGAGCTTTGAATCGGATAATTAATGGGTAGACCTAAAGCTGGTTGCCTTTCTCTCCACTGCACTCGTCGAATGCGTTCGCATGCAGAGCCAAACGCCAGACGCCTGCGCTCCGCGTTCTGACGGCTTCGACGAGTGCAGTGGAGACAAAGGGCGGCTGGCTTTGCGTCTACCCCTAATCGTTCCAATCAGAGCTCGGCGTTCTGACGTCCCTCTCGTCTCCTCTCTCTCTCTCACTCTGGGCGCATATCTGCCTCAACATTCTTTCTCAAGGTGGGGTGCAGTAAAGGATATAAGCGCGAGCGACCATAGTCCTGGCAGGGACTCCTGCTACATGACAGAAACGACGATGTCATCGCGGCAACTTCGGCGACCAAATCTGTGTCCCTTACTTTATGTCCTTGTCTTGTGGCGCTTTTTGTCGAAAGGAACGATGTACAAACTAGCCCATCTTTCACTATTGCTACTATAGTACTTTATCTTCAAAGTTTTGTGCAGGGTCGTGCAAAGCATGGTAGTGAATAGTAATCAAATGGTTTCAATCGTTGTTTTACTCAGAATATAAATCGTGATTTGAAGTACTCCAGTTTTACTATGATAATTTAAATCATACTTTTCTAAAAATAAAATCTGAGAAATATATTTCATTTATTTATTTTTTGTGACCTAAAAAGGAACACTGACACCCTCCATTTTTTGTTTGTTTTGCCAGACGATTTATTATGGTGTCAGAAGACTACCCAATCAATATTTTGTTACAGTGTTACGTATATATTTTAATAAAGTAAAAAAACGCAACTGCTCGAAACACGAAACCGAAACTGGACTGGGGAGGAAAAAGAAATATAGAGGCGGAGGAAGATACCAAAAATCACGTAACTGTGCAACTTTTTTTTTTTTTCAGTCAACGTATTTGCAGTGTTTTAGAAGCTACAAAAAATGGGTATCATATTTTTGTCCATTTCTAGTATTGAGCGTGTGCCTTCGATGACCCACGACTTTGATTATCTTTGTTGGTTGTGTCTAAACCATAGAAAAACGGCACGTGACCACGGAGAAGAGAGTGAGCGCGACTCAAACCGGCCAGTTCTCGATCGGCGGTTTTCAGGGCGGAAAAGAAAACAAATTTCGAGCCGCAGATTGTGTTCTGGGTAGTTGGGCTCTCATATGTCACGTACAAATAAAAACCTTGGCGAGCATAATATAACTGCCGAGTTTCCCTCTAATGCTTTTCATGCGCATTTGTTTTCTATATGAAATAAATAATAACCAAACAATTCAAATCTAAATCAGGTTGTACACAAGCGAAATATGGAATTCTTCTAAGCAATTGAAGAAGGAGCTATGCTTTCTACCTTCCACTTCATTCGCTCAGTTTATTGGCGTCCTATGCAAAGCAATTTGAAATGCGAAGGAAGGAAACAAAACACAAGAAGTCATGCGGTTCGCACAAAAGCACACAGACCGGCAGAGAGAGAAAGAGAAAGAAGAGGGACAGATAGGACAGTCACAGAGAGACACGACTGAGTTAGTCTAAGGTAGATCATGCGCTAGCCAGTATAATCGTCGTGTTTTGCACGAGCTTGCTGCTTCTCTTTTGAGACCATAGCACCATTTCTACGCTTTTTAAAACTAAATGAAAACGCCATCGTTGTTGGGCAAATAGCCGACTGTGAGCGAGTTGAAATGCAGAAATCATTATTTTAAGGTAAAGTGATTGAAATCCTATAACGCTTATATAGATCAGAAAAATCCCACTGAAATCAAATAAATTTGGTTTATTTGCTCTTTTTATTCATCATGTTACCCACCTTCTTGTGAAGTACGGGCGTGAGTGGGTGACTTCAGAAAGTACTTCACTAGAGCGAGGAATTATGCACTGAGCCGAATTACGTAACGTTCCCGTACCCTTGTGAACACTGCACACAGTTTGTGACATGAAGTACATAAAATACCTTTAGCGGAATCTCCAAGTTGGAACAGATTTACGCGTGAATAAATGTACTTTATAACTGAGATGAAGCACACTTCTCGCTTTCTAGGAGACTTTGTCGCCGCTGCAAATATACGCCAGGGCCAGGAACCGTCCCCGGACCCCTCCAAGAATGGCGCAGCGCTCTACCAACTGAACTAACAAGGAGCAAGACGTCAGTACAGCAAACGTACGTTAACAGTTTCTACCACTCTTGATCGTAAGTGCCACAAGGGTGAGATCAGCAGTTTAAAAATTAGATTCTGTAGGGACAGCGTTTAACCTCCTTGTCTTCGAGGCGTCTATGAAAATAAATAAAGACGTTAATTATAATATAGAGCGTAGATGCATGTGTACAACATAGAAAGAAACTGTTCGCAATAAGAACATAGCAATAAAAACAAAACCGAAAAACGTTCGAGAACAGTCGGGGCTCTCCTTCTATATCAAAGTGAAGAATTAGCGTCGCTACGAGTATTCGGGTATTTGACGATCAGAAACATGAAAAAGATAATTGTAACAATCTGCTCTAATATGCGTGTGTTTTTTCCCCATTTTCATTAACATGTTACGTTTTTGTTTTGTTTTAAGATACAATATTTTCCCAAAAGTTCAACAACTATGTGATGTTTCATCATAAGTAAGAGCGAAATCAAATATATATGTGAAGACAAGAAAAACGCGAACGCACACACTAAAGACGCAATCTCACGATATTTGGTTTAGCCGATGATCGCACAAACACAGAAAAGAACAACTGCATGACCGTGCGCTCTTGGCGCTGCTTGAATGGCTTCGATCGGCCTGTGGTGTTGGCTGTGCCCTGATCTAAGTGTAAAGAGAAGTCAGGGGGTCAACCGCCGGTATTAATGCGAATAGCATTCTTTGGATACTTCACGCACTTTTCGTCTATCTATCTATCTATCTATCTATCTATCTATCTATCTATCTGGCTATCTAACCTCTTACGCCGCGGGTCGATAAATAAATAAAAGACCGGCGCCGGCTGGGATTCGAACCGTTGACCCTTTGATCAGCAGGCAGACGCGCTAACCACAGAGCTATGAAGGCAGTCATTCAACGCACTCTAAACACTTGTTTATATCTTTACCATCGCGCGTTCCATGCACGAGGGCTCATTCCGCGCTCTCGTGAGGCTTAGCACGGCCCCTAGCTCACCCTCTCCCGCGCTCGGGAGAGGGTGATGTAGCGGCCGTGCTCACCCTCACGAGAGCGGAATGAGCCCTCGTGCATGGAACTGCTCGCGTCACCAGTAGCTGTGACAGCGCTGTAAAGCGCGTCCTATGGTAAAGATATAAACAACCGTTTAGAGTACCGTTGGTTGAGACTAGCTGAGACGCCAGAAAGTCTGGTCGGTACCATTTTGAGTGTTTGTGCGTATGGCGCGTGCTTTGCTCGCCTTCCTAAGTGACACAAACGCACGTGCTGGGCTGCGGAGATCGTGCGCAGGGCTGTGAAAGTGTCAACAAATTTAGAATCGCCTCAAGAGTGGGCTGGCGTATCTAGAGTGTGCCGGCCACCTGACGAACGCGCATAACTCCGCACCGTTTGATGCTATTCGCATTAACGTAGATAATCATTCCCAAAGGATGGGTTCTGCTGATTCATGCGCGGCGTCAGTTTCATTTGGGCTTACCGATGCACAGTGAAACGCGAGCAGAAGCAACTGTGGTCCACTCGCAGTCTAGCGCTTGGCTGTCTTTTACATATCAGGCTCGCTCACTGTGGGCATCCAGGCATATGACACGGTGCCATTTCTGTCTCTCACGTGGCGTTCCAAGCGGCACATGACTACAAATGCAAATCAGCTATTCTTGAACACGTGTTGCCATCTGCACTTTATATGAGAAGACTGCAATTTGCCGTAACTCAATGGGAAAAGTTAGTGATTGAATACTGAACTTCACGAGTAATGTATCGATATGCAGTCTCTGGAAAATGTAATATCAAAAGATGCTTCGTAATATAATGCCTCGATATTTTCGTTATTGGCATGATTCCTGTTTTACAGCACGAGGAAATGACACTATTTAAACCTTATTTTTATGTTAAATTGCGTACATTCTCCGTACAGTTAATTGCCGACTTTTTTTTATTTCACTACATCAAACAGACCGTTCACTTAAATTAGCCTGGACATCGGGACGTTTAAATTTAGAAAAAAATGTTCAATATCAGGACCATTGGTTTATTAGAAGGTATATAATAAACTAAAAACTAAGAATATAACGTAATATTAAGACATTAAAGTATACTTAGAAGACTGGTTATTCATTTGACACTAACTTTATGACTGTAGAATAGATAGGAAAAAAAAGTTTTAAACGGTCGAAAAAGAACCAAAACGTCATTCACGGAGGGGCTGCACCTTAAGGTTCTTGCACTCGTATGCACGTTTCAGTCATTTGTTACTTTATCAAAGCGAGTACAAGTTCAAAAAAAAACAAAAAACAAAAAAACATGGCTTTCATTTTCTGAGAACCAAAAATTTATAAAAAAAAGTACTTCGCGCAGCACGTGAGCTATGCCTAAAACTCACTCTTTCCTCGGTGACGAGTATAGAATACAGAGCGTTTCACCCACGACTAAGACTATTAAAAAAAAAGACACTTGAAATAAAAAAAAATTCCTTCGTCTTAACGTAATCGATTGCGGTGGACGTCAGCATACGAGCGTAGAGTGATATTTTCCTAAGTAATTACCTAAAAAATTACTAATGAACTAACTTCAAATATTTGCCTTAGCTGGCGCACTCCAAATATAGATTTGTTGTCCATCGTCAAAATATGCCGTAGCTGTTTCTTGAATTCAGACAACTAAATTCTACTTCACGCTATTCTCTGGCAACTTTAAGCCGCGAGAAAACTGAGATACCGAAACCAACACAGACAAATTTAGTTTTCGGACCTTGAACAACTGCTATAGCCTATTTAGATGGCGGCCAACATATTTCTAATTGGATTGTGCCAGATGAGGGAGATATTTAAATCAGTTAATTAATTAATTTAAAACTGTGTGTCTGTGTGTGTGTGTGGGGGGGGGGGGGGCGGGAGAGGTAGATGAGTGCCGTTTTCACCTTGTATCTATCAGGCTCGGCGGACATGATGTGAGAAGATAATGGTCATGGTAAGTTGACTAATTAACTAAAATCTGTTGATTAACTTTTTCATTATTATTGATTTTAGGGGTCATGAACCATACCAATTTAATAATTTTGGGAAATGATAATAGTTTTAAAAATATTATTTGTTAAATTTTTCGCGTCTTTTTTTTCCTCCCGATTTAAAAATTGCGCTCAAGAAGAGAGTGCCGCAAGCCGTGTCCACCATGACGCTTGGAAAAGTGATGTGGTCGTTTCAATCATGTCGTCACTATCTTGGCAGCGTGTCCTTGGAGTGTGCGCCGACGACACAAGGGACGACGTGATTGATACGACTACATCGCTCTTCGAGGCGTCACTGTGGGCAGGGCTCCTTTTGCGCGCAATTTTTCAATAGGGCAAACAAAAAAAATTGATCAATTAATATTTTAAAATTCATTACCTTTTCGAAAATATTTTTAAAAATTGTTCCGGCCTCTAATGGTTATGGCTTTCGGTACAAAAATTGCAAAATGGCCACTGAAACGAATATTTAGAAAAAAGGTAATGAACGAAATCTGCGCTATCTAGTAAAATTACTTTGACGATTATTCCCTTATTTAGTGTCCGCCGAGCCTGGTAAATCCACGGAGAAGATGTACTTGTCTAACTCTCACTTCCTTAATAAAATCTGTTCGAAATAAAATCAAACACCCTGTATTATTCTCAGTCGTCGTTGACATCCCAACGAGTTCCGTGCATCGTTGCTATTTTGTTTTGTCCAAATAATCCAGAGTCAGCTGTAGCTAGGTTACATGAAAGGCGATTTCACGACACGCCCTTTCACGTCCGGTAAGCAGCGTTCGGCCATATTGATGACAGCGTTCGCCGCTTTCCTCATATGTTTGCATGCTGACGATTAGTTACTGGCGTCGTTTTCGGTGTTGATGAAACGCAGAAGCGTGGCGAGTGGCTTTCTTGACGACACAGCTCAATAAGTTCGACCAGGGACGTCACTGAGCCGCATAAATATATGCTTATTACGTTTCATGTTTCCTTTCGGAGTAGCCCGGCAGCATCCATACTGGAGTTCGATTTTTATCTCGAGAGCCAGAGCCAGATCTAATTTGTCTCTCACAGAGCGAGCTAATACATCGTCCACATCCACAAAATGTTTTCCTTTCACTTTTTTTTTCTCACACAGGCAAAAAGAAAAAAGTCACACGGGGCGAGGTGCCGAGAAAAAAAAAAGGGGGGGGGGGGGAGGAGTGGTGTCATGCTATTTTTGTTCAAAAAATTGTTGCACTGACAGGACAGTCTGTGTTGGTGCATTGTCGTGATGAACCTATCACTCCCCCATTTCCCCCAAATCGGGGCGTTTCACCAGGAGTAACAAACTCGGAGTGAGCAATGCCCGAATTTTCTCGCTGTTTTCATCTGTTAAGGAGGTTGACGGTCGTCCTGAACGAGGTTGGTGGTCGATCAATAATTCACCGGCCTTGAGGCGAGAAAACCACTGGTAGACCTGCGATTTCTACATAGCATCTTCTTTGTAAGCTGTCTGAAGCATTACAAAAGTTTCCGCTGCATTGTTTCATAAAAATTATTTTGAAAAAAATTCACTGCAGTATGCTGTTTTTTTGGATCAGACATTACAAAAAAAATCGAAGCGCTTGAAAAAAACAACAACAAAACAACAACATGCAGCCATAATTCTAGCAGACGACGCCGGTCGGCAAACTGGCTCAAAAGGGGTGCCGCTAAGCGCTGATAGCGGCGGAAGCTGGTGCTACAAACGGCCCGCCCCCCAGAAATTCATTCCGATTACTTTGGGTCCGCCCTCGTCTAAGTATCACCCAGATGTTGATTTCGCATTTATCATAAAACGCTACACCTGGAATGCCAGTGACGTGCTAACGTCAATGGCTTTTATCTTTATCGTTAACTTTTATCCAAATTAAGTATGGCAGAGTTTTATTTCAACCTTCAGGATCGGATGAAAACTTAAACAGTGAATTTCGTACTCAGAATATTTCATTCCCACATTATTTAAATAAAATAGCATTTGGTTTAACTTTAGTTACATGCCTAAAAATGACCATTCACAGATGTTTACGTTATATCCTTAACTAGTCAGCATGTGTTCCAAGTGGCTACTGCAATAGAACTAAGTTTTTAAAACAATGGCTCGTCACTTTAGTTTTGGATTCGTGCTTGGTGCTTCTAAGCCCAGCTAAACATCTAGTTGAGTGTTTGAGCAAATCAGACTTGATGTGCAATGGATGGTAATGAGTGGTTGTACAGAAACAGGAAGGATAAGAATTTAGATAGGCCTGCATGACAAGTTTTAGCACAGTATTCCCAGTGGAATGATTGAACACGAAATAAGTGTGTGCTTGAGTTCCACAAATTCCTTTCGATGATCCTAAACGGACATTTTGCTGCTCCAGAAGGTGCTCCAAGATTATTTCGATCGATGACATTACTGCGCAAAAAACTCCTTCAATTTACAAAAAAAAGCGGTTCAGCACACGGTTTGACAGTTTTATTTCGCGGTTACAATATTGAAATTCTAAGTAGTATCAGAAAGCTTGGTATTTTTTTTTATAACATATTATGAAATGATCATATGAAGTACCACGTCGTTCCACGCTGAATAAATGCGCAGGCGTTGTTAATAAACAGCCGAATACGTACTTTCAGCAAGCGTAAGAAAAAGAATTCTGTAACTGCAACTCACTCTTTTATTTCAGTTATGCGACTATAACTTGGTAGAAGAAAATACTTATTTCTTTAACTTGCCTATGATGCACATATTACACAGACAAAAAAAAAAGAATATTAGCAAATATATTTTTTTAACCGCATTCTGAATCACTGCTCACTTCCTACAAATTCCCTCGTACATTTGAAATATACGACTATCGCTTAACTATTGCGCGTAAGTACGGAGACGTGAATGTTCTCAATGAATTTTTGAATTTTCGGCGTTCGAACCAACAAGTAACCGCTATACAAATAAGAATAATCGTAAACAGTTCACTCCTAAGATCAAAATGAACTACGGAAAGCGATGACTGACTTACGTTACGCCTTCTCATCTAAACAATTACTTTCGATAAGATTTAGATGTCAGAACAAGAACAAACAGCGATATGGTTTTTATGCTTGATTGATTTTGTACCGTGAGTATATCTAGTTTTTTAGTATTTTTAGCTAGAAATAAAAAAAAACCCCAAAAAACTTAAAGGCAGACAGAAAAATTGGTTGTGTCGTACCAGAGTTGCGAATTAGTATGGTGACAAGGCTACAGAATTTCGCGAAACTTACGGGCCCTCTTGCGACCTTCAGGGTGAGGTTCTCAAACGAATATTTCATTGTGTCACTTCTTGGTGGGAGGTGCTTCGCTCACGCGACCTCTCAGTGTTCTTGCGGCACCAGTCTTGGCTCCCCTCTTTTATACCCCAACCAAGCGTCGCATACGATTCGTGAAACGCACGACATTTCGCGATTTTAATCTCGGTAATGCTTCGAAAAAAATTCGCGCATAAATCGCGCGCGCAAGAAAAAAAAATAACAACAAGAGTTTTAGGGTTTAGCAAATCGCATCTGCTGCGTATCTCTCGAAGCAACAGTGCTTCCAGGTCCACATCTGGGTTTCACGACTCGTCGATAACATCGAGTGGTCGCACTTTGGGTCCCGAAGTCAGACGAGTGCTGTCGTCGATTCGCATATTGGTTTTCAAATGCTCGCTTCACGGCTTGCGTAAACTGGATGCCGCTTTCAAGGGTCCCCGGGTCGGCGATCACACGCAGATTACGAGGGTTCAGATTTTGGGGAATTGAAGTATTCGCTACTGCATACAGTTGGAGGATGAATGAGTCGCTACGCAAATAAGATGGACGTGGTGATATCCGAAGGGACATTATGTTTTGTGTTCCCAAGCTCGATTTGGGCTATGATGTACGGGAGTTTGCAACTTTCTGGACATAACGACTTCATGCCTGCTTAGAGATGTACGCGGCGTGCCGAAATTTTATGAAGACATCTACTAAATGGGGATTCAAGAAAGAAGTGATCTTACCTATCGGACATTTGAGCATTAGAAAGCTTCAGTAGATTTTTTTTAATTTGGGTAAAGATATCCGATACTTTTCCGGCGTCTTTGCGCATGCATCGTATAGTTATCGTGTATCGTTATCGGAGAGGAGCAGAGCCACGTGGCTTTCATTCGGTCGTGCTCAAACAGAATATTAATCGCCTTTGAAGAGTCGTCTTCGCAATCGCTCGGCGAAAGAATAAAAAGTACTCAGAAAGTCTTGCGATGCCCGATTAATATTTAGAACTTGTTCGCCGAACAACGAAGCGATACATCGAACGAATTTTGATGAGTGAAATAAGTTTTGCGAGCAGATATTTCCCTTTTTTGCTTAAACTGACAAAACAAAAACAAAAAAAAAAAATAGGAGAGAAAAGGAGAGGTTTTTTTAAGTTCCGTGTTGTACACGCTCGTCCCAAACAGGAACGCAAGCTCGTTCCTCGTTCCTGCTCAACCTTGGAAGGAGTACCCGTTACTATACTCCGTTTTACCTTACGACCGAGCGCAGCGGATGCTACAAGCCATCGGAGGCCATGTGAGTGTCACGTCACCTCGGAGTGTTGTACGGAATGGCGTTCCAAGGAACGGCGTTCCTGGAACGCGTTCCTTTCAGGAGGAACGAAGGAACGCCGCCGTTCCATTTTGCATCGGTGGAACTGGAACGGGAACTCGTTACATTTTTACGGGAACGGACGAAGGAACGACGTTCCTTTTTCTTCGTCCAGTGGGGAAATTTTTATTTCGCTTCTAAGAGGGCAATTCTAAAAAAGTATAACAATAATATATTTACGGACAGCAGGATCTCGTTGAGTGTTCACTGTTTTGTTACTTAGGGTTTATTTTGTGGGGTCCTTGCTTGGTAGCAGTCGGTTGCAGTACAGCTAGTGGGCATTGATTCTATCTTCAATCCCAAGACTGCGGTACAGAAATCAAAACATTTAGTCGAAGGAAAAGGCAGAAAAGGGATGTCTCAAGCTCAGCTACTTTCTTTGATTCCACGAATCCTCATACACCCAGAAATCTAAGGCCTACTACAGCCATCACTAAACTTCTAAAAAAAAAAAAAAATTACAGTTACACCAAAAGAACAGGTTACCAGACAACAAACGCACCCTTGCATCCCAAACATTGGCCAGATGCACACAAAATAACCTTCATTCCCTCTACTCTTCTCCCACCTTGAAGCTCAACAACGAATCCAATCTTCACGAAGGGTGGACTGGTAGTTTTCAAGACTGACCTTCCAAAGCCCTACACTCTTTTCCACTTGCTTGTCTTGCGGACAGCAACATCCAGAACCAACTGTTGTTAAGTTCGAACACGGGACTTTGTCAGATTGACACGTGTGAGGTTGTTGTAAAACGCTCGTGCAATTTAGGTTGACTGTACATTTGGCTCGTCTGCATAGCCCACCACAAACATGAATATGGCAAAACGCAGAGATTTTTAAAAGGGAATATATCAACAAATGAAACCTTACTTCCGCTTGTTGTCCTTTCTCTTGGTGTCCTTCCATCACGGCATTCAAATTCGTTAGTTGCTATTTGATGAGATGAATAAAAAAAAAATAAAAAAGCTTGGTTCGATCTAACTAAATATGGTAAGTAGCAAAATACAAATGTAACGTATATGTAACGATACGTTCCATTTTTTTAACTGTAACGGGAACGAGTTCCTTTCTCACAGATGGAACTTGTAACGGGAACGCGTTCCGAAAATCACAAGGAACGAGGAAAGAATTTCCGTTCCTCTTTTTGAGGAACGTGTACAACACTGTCCTCGGAGAGGGCAGAGCGACGCGAGGAAATGGCATCACGGGCTACGTCCACAGACCGGGATTGTCTATGGGATAGCTCCTATAGCGTCCGCTGTGTCCGGACGCAAGGTGAAACGGAGTATAGTTCCATTGGTTCTGAAGGAACGCGTTCCCCTTACGCTTCTAAGATTTGAACATGTCGTTGCATTAACATTACATTGCGCATTTAATGAAATATTGTGCCGGATAATTTGTAGATAAAATAAAGCAAGTGAAAATGACCACATCAAAGTACGTGTCATGTCGCCACGATCACATCTGTTCCAGTTCTCTGTTTTCGACGATCTCTCGGACATTTCCCCACCTCTTAAAGTCGGTGGTTGAAAAAGTCGCCAATAAAAGAAAAAGCCCAAATACCTACTAAGTTCTGATAAAAGTTCAAATGTATAAACCAAAAAAGAACGCCTTTTTTTTTTGCCGCTTTTTTGAAATTTTAACGTGTTCCCGTTCCAGTTTCACCGAAGCAAAACGGAACGACGGAGTTCCTCCGCTCCTTCTCAAAGGAACCCGTTCCAGGAACGTCGTTCTTCGGAACGCCGTTCCCTACAACACTGCTCGGGATTAACGTTATCGACCGCGGCGGAGGTCAGGCTGCGAGTGCGAAGTGATCGTTAGGAAACCAATTACCTGAACTACACTAATTCACTTTCTAAATATCCGTGTCAGCGTGCCCATTCTAACAAGAGACGTGAGGGGCTGTGCCACCGCTTAACGGACTCGCTGCCTTCGATCTTCTTGATCCAGATAAGGAAGAGAATGAGACTTCGAACACGCATTTTATACAGAAGCGGGACGCGCATGTGGATAGTGTATGCTTTGAGGACTTTGCGAAGCAGGTGAATCAAGTTGGAACAATCAAAATAAAAAAAAAATAAAAATAAAAAAGAGCAAGCAACATTGTTTGCAACACAGGTCTGTGGAGGAAGTATTTTTGCGGACATTCTCATACGTTTGACATGACCGACTTTGGCACAAGTTTCAGCGACAATGCAAATATTATGTAGTGCAGACCAGTTGCTAGGGGGAGTCTTGTGTCATCACGTAAAGTTAAAACGGTAACTATAGGTTTCAAGTTACTGTCTTTATAACTGCTGGCAATAGAAAAACAATTTCCTAAAATCCACTAATTAACTTTTGAAATATTTGCATTAGCTGGCGCATTTCAATCAAAAAACGTGTTGACCGTCGTCAAAATATGCCGGAGCTGTTGGAATGCAGAAAAATTCTACTCTGCGCTATTCTCTGGAGGCAGCCCACTTAGGCCTTCCAGAGTCCGTCACCACAAAAACCAAGATAAAAAAAAGATTTGAAAGCCATGCTTCCGAGGGGATGGCACTGTGGCACGCCTTCTTTACCCCCACGCGATGCTTAGGTAACGTGACGGCGCCATATTACCGCGCGCATGGCCGATTCGGAATCGCGCGCGGCTGTCACACGAAGGCACGGGGTTCGAACCTCACCTGCCGAGTTTATTTTACCTTTCGCTACTCTTTAGGAACGTTCTAGTAGAATCTTGTAACATTTCGCATGTTCTTAAGCAGAATGTTCTACACTACACAGCTTGTATAAAAGGAGCTGAGAGTGGCAACTTCAAGAAAGTCGCAACTAAGTTGCCGACGTAAGATGCTGCACCTTCGGAGGCACAAGTTCGCCTCGCTAAACATTTATTTTAAGTCCTTCGTAAGTTTATCATTTTCCATCCGTGACAATAGGGAGTTTTTTAGACCGTTTTCCCACTTCCGCTACAACCTCCACTACCCCCTCCGGAGCGAAGACGTCTCTACTGCGGATGCGCGGCGTTAGCCTTGACTGCCGAGACCAGGATCTCATAGCGGGTTGCGGAGAACGTTTCGGGACACCGGAAAATATATACGAAAACTCCCTAGCATCTGCTCGCGGAGGCTGACGTCGTTTCCGGCCGGGCTCTATTGCATGTAGTTTTGGCATCTCACTCGATCACAGCCTAAATTTCTCAAAGAATATAGATGAGCAGAATTTAGTTGTTCAAATTCTAACGAGAGCTATGGCACATTTCGCGACGGCTAACTTCTAACTGGAGTGTATGAGCTATAAGGCGAATATTTCAAAAGAAAATGAGTAGATTTAGGCAATCCATCTGCTAATTATCATTTCACTCTCTACCTGACGTCCGCTGCAGTCGATATCGTTGTCCCGAAGAAATCATTAGGTCACTTTAAGTGCCCTTAGTTTATATTTTTTAATATTGATTTTTATTAAACGGGGAAATAACCTCTACTCTTGTTATTATGGATATAGACAGTTTTCAGGCATGAACTGGATAAATACGTGCATTTTTGTCTATCTTGTAGACAACTCGCATTGTGGATTGTTGGGGGAACTGGAGGTGTCCATATTAATGATTCACCATTGTACCAGGAGTTTCACGGAACGTCGGCCAAATCGTTTCCTGCCAAAACCGCTATCACACAGACACAAAAAGATTGATGTAGCGTTGGGTTACTCAGCAATGTTATCCACGTTCGCGATAACGAGATTCACTAAATTCGAGTAATCAACTTTTTCGTTGGTGAATTTAAAGGTATGGTTCGAGTGAGAAAATTGCTGGCCATCACCGAATTTCGACTTTTTTAGGCTTCGCTTTCCTACTTGAGAGCATTTTTCCGCCAACGGTCCTGCTCCCCGTGTCCAAAGCGTGCAACTAACGCGCGCCGCCACGCTTTCTTCGCGTGACAGAAGTGAACTAAAGAATCAAAGCTTATTCTTCCACTGTCTTTCAAACAGGGCAGAGTTTCATTTTGTCTACTGGGGCCGCACTTTTCTCTCCCACGAGAGGCGAGGCGGCAGTTCCCACTTTGGCCACGGGGAGCAGGACCGCTGGAGCAGAGATGCGTTTTGATAAGAAACCAAAACTGAAGGAGGAAGTGTCCAGATTGAGTGGATGTTTTGGAACAACGTAAAATTCTGCGTGTGTCGTACACTTTTGTAAAGTGGGCTGATTTAGTGGTTTTCGGTGGTGCACAGAAAATTTCTGGTCTAAACTGTACCTTTAAATTTGCGAATTAGAAATTCAATTACTCTGAAGTAATTATTGACCTAATTATACCGAACGATACTTATTTTACTAAATCGACCCCTTGGGAGAGACCAATACGACATCAACATTTGCTATTGTATTTCTGTGCAACGATTGGGCCGGGGTAACGTGCAACACTATATAATGCACAAATATCCGGACAAAACGTTTCCAGGAATGTTCCCAGGGATTGAGTGGCGGTTGGCGATATTGGTGTGGATTTCTTAGCATCCTTATGATGGAACCACGGAAAATCATTTACACATGGTCCTGTCCGACGGCTTCTGAGTCACGTCGTAGATTGACAAGCACATGAATTAGAGCTTTTCGTTTTCTTTTATTTGTAAATGACTCGAGTACGACGCGAATGCGAGTCACGATTGCGACAATCCCTTTGTACTTTCGATGCTCGAAGGTCGTTCAACTCGTTCAACTTGGGTTCATCTGCTGCGCGCGGTCAGAAAACCTCGTCTCTCGGCTTGCGAAGTTTGCGAAACGAAGGGCCGACAAATAAGAACTCGGTTTGAACATAAAACCTGCATTGTGTTCCTCGAAAAGCTTACTTTCTTTTGTTTGGTCATCTAAAATTTCACGCCACACATTCGTCACAGTTGCAAAGACTATATTCGTATGAACACTCAATAGTATCGTCATATGTGATTTACTAAAACACACGAACATGTATTTCTTCATGTTCGTTTCCTACATCGGAAATTTGTTTTTTTATTCAAAGTTTTATTCGGTTTATTTGTTTGAAGATCTGAATCGTTTAATTAATTCGATTAGTTTTATGGTCCCCCATTGAAAAGATTCCAACTGCTCTCTCAAGATTAAACTTCTCAAGGGTTTTAACAGGCGATAAACATTCTATATAATATCTGAGCATTTGCCAACACGTTTAGAAATATGTATTCGATAAACTACAAACACAGCATGATCAACATCTGCGCAGATGAAACCTGGGACAGTTCGCAGAAATATGCTTATCAGCTAATCGTGAACGTGTTTAGTAGAAGTCTATATTACCGCGCATTGTTTTTCAATCAAAAAAAGCAAATTTTAGTAGCCATAAAGGACCCGTCAGACACACACGGGCAGAAATTTGCTGCTACGAAATTATAAAGGCAACAAACAGAATAAACAAATAAGTACGTCTTAGTTCACTTTGAAATAACTTAGTAACGAGTATTCTTTATGTAACTGAAGAAGAAAGACAACACCATAAGAAAGTGGGAGCAAGAACTAGGGAAATTTGTAGCCGCAAATTTTCGACGCTTCGAAGTTCGAATAGAGAACACACTATCTTGGGCATCTCGAAGCGCCCTACGTCTCCATGTTAGCTCTCTGAACAGCACAACGACGCAGGCACAGTAATTACAGTTATAATATGTATATATGTACGTATACCGGGTGTTTCAGCGAAGGCTTTAAAGAATCCCCCAAAAAAGATAATTGACTTAAAAAAAAGCAAAAAAAAAAAAACTCCTTCCCGGAACAAATTGTTACTTACGGCGGACGTCAGGAAGTACAAAAACATACCCATTACCTGCATGAATAACTAACATTTACTAGTTATCTTTAACATTAGTGAAAATAAACATGTGGTTCCAAGGAGAAACTTGCGAAGCATGCCCGGAAACCACTAAATCAACTCATTTCAGAAAGCTACAAAGCAGGGCTAGAGTTTTTACGGCGTTCAAAAAATACGCTTACTTGGACGCGTTTCTAGGTTTCGGTTTCCTATCGGTGCGTAGCTTAATTTGGGCCAGCAACCATGATCCCCGGTGACCGAGGCGCGAAACTACCACCTAAACTCCCTCGTTGAATAAAAAAAAAAAAAAGGATAATTCACTTTTTTTTTTTTTTTAAAGGGAGCGGGGAGGCCGCCGTAAAGTGTTGCCCATGCCTTAAAGCTTTCTAGAATGAGTTGATTTAGCGGTGCTCGATGATGCTTAACAACTTTCTCATTAGAGCCATACGCCTATTTTCATTACAAGAAAGTTCATACAATTTTAGTGAATTACTTGGCTAATTAGCATATTTCTTACAATCCTCGATGTCCGCCAAGGCTGGCAGTCTGTTCCCGGAAAGAGTTGCCTTCGCTGAAACACCCTGCATTTTCACATAAGAAAAAGTACACGAACACCACGCATGAAGTGACAACTTGTCGCACATTTTGTTCGTTTGGTGAAGGACTAGAAGGGCGTTTGAAAAGCGATGAGTCTCGGCCGCCTTGAAATTGTCTCCAGGCTACGAAGCCGCGGCACAGCTGGGCTACCGTTGCAGTGTCCACGAGCGGTCAACGCTCGACGCTGGATTGGTTTGAAAACGGCTGCACTGTCTCGTGAATAAGCACGGTCGAAGAGCAGGCGGAGGAGGGCATGTGGATGTGTCTGGCCAGCAGACCAGAACGATGAGAGAACCGTGGCTGCGCATTCGGAGGGCAAGTTCGCAGGACTGACGTTGGAGAGTGGTAAGCAAAAAGTACAATGACGCTCCAACACGCACATTAATGATCCCGTGCTGCCACATATGAACACGAAAGTCACAATCTGGAGTTGTCCGCAGCCTTTCAGGGTCAAGAGCGAATATGCCTCCGATGGTTAGGATGACATTCTGAATCGGCAGCTGGACGCTTACTGCCAGGTGTTGGAGAGCAACGTCAGAGGCACACTGTCACGTCGATCCTTTGAGCGAACCAAGGTCCATGTGTCAGGGATGCAGAAACTCTGGATCGGGGCTCTTTTGGGCTCTGCCGACGGGAAGCACACACGCGCGCAAAATGCTACACACCGCAGGGAACTCTGAAGTGGTATGCCGCCACTACAGGGCCTTGCTGACGCTCATAGAGAGGTCATGTTTTGGGCCGAGCACTGGGCGAAGCCGTCTACTTGACCCGTGGAGCGAAAGGACTGGCGCAGGGTGACGTACTGGCTGCGCGGGAGGTCGGACGGCGAGCCCGGCTGCTGAGCGGCGGCGTTCACGAGCGGGGCCCTGTTTGTGTCGTTCAGGGAAGAGGCGGCGGTGGCTCGGCCTTTCGGCCCAGTGACGAAATGGAGTGCAACCGGTTCCGATCTCCGATGGAAGTCAGTTCCAGGGAGTCTGTGCCTTCCACTTGGACGCTGGCCAGCGGCAGATCGAGGCACGGGGAGATGAGGCTACTGTCGTTGGCGAGGATCTCGACAATCTCGCACGCAGTGGGCCGTTGCTGGGCGCATCTAGTCCAACAGCGAAACAACAGGGCTTCCTGCAGGGAACAAAGGAAAATATTCTTCGCACACAGGCTACAATAGGTATCAGGCGTGAGCCCTGAAGCGTGAATACTCCCGGCAAAAGACGTCGCGCGCAAAAAAAAAAAAAAGCTTGTCTGAAGCAAAGTTGCTGGTAACTCGGAATACACCTTTTGCCGAATTACACTAGCCTCAAAAAAGAACGCTGGGAACGTAAGTAGAAGCGCTGCGCGTGCAGGCGTTTGCAGCTGTAAATTTTCGAAAGCAAAATCTAAGACAAATGGCACTTCGCACGCGCGTTGCACAAATATTTTGGTTTACTTCGAATCTTTTGCATAAGGAAGGCGAGCGCGTGCAGCGCGTGTACCTACGTTCCCAGCATTCTATTTGATGCTTGGGTAATTTAGCGAAAGGTTATTTGAAGGGCTAACAGGGCCGCCAACAAAGATTATTTTGTACTATATTGTTATATGCGTGATTGAGCATATTACATATGAATTCGACATTCAACACATTCTTGGTGAGGGAGTCGACTTTAAGAGTATAAGAAATACAGAAAACTCACAGCTCGGGCTTGCAGCCATTGGGCACCGGGAGGGTGTTGAAGTTCTTCACGAAGTCAAGCACTTGGTTGTTCGATAGGCCCTGGTACGGGAAGCTGGCGAAGGTGACGATCTCGTATAGTAGCACCCCGTAGCTCCATACGTCGGACATGGTGGTAAAGATGCCGTCGATTAGGCTCTCGGGCGCCATCCACCGCACAGGTAGCATGCCGCGCTTGTTAAACCTATAGTAATCGGAATCATACATCGGCCGGCACATGCCGAAGTCTCCAATCTTGACGGTCCTTCCTGCATTCACGAGGCAGTTGCGACAGGCTAAGTCCCGGTGCACGTACTTGAGGTCGGCCAGATAGCTCAGTCCTCTCGCCACGTCGAGAGCCATGGCCGTGAGGCACTTGTCCGACACCTCTTCCGAGTCGTTGCGATTGGTCTCCTTGACCAAGTGACGCCGAGCCAGCAGGTACGTCTTGAGGTCCCCGTACAACATGAACTCCATGACTGTGTACACAGGCTCTCCCGAAGTGCACACGCCGAGAAGGCGCACAATGTTCTTGTGGTCGAAGCGCTTCATCATCTCGGCCTCGCTCAAGAAGTCCAGCTGAAAGGCACAAGAATGGTGAATTGCTGCGACTCCCCGAAACAGGTTACATAGCGCTAATCGCGATCTCGAACTTAACAGCCAGCCAGCATCTTCCGTTCTCACACGAGACGTCAAACACCTCGCTGGCCGACCAGGTTAGACGTAGTGCTTGCAGCTGATTAACTAATTGGCGTTTGTCGATAGTTGGCAACACCCAAATGTTAAGGAGCTGCCAACAGAACTGTGATCAAAGCCTAGTTCCAGAAGCATAGCTTCTCGCCCGGCTTGTTCCGATTCCCTTCCGCCATGCTATATTTGCTGATATAGCACCATGCTCTATTTGCCGATTTGTGGCACTGACCAAGTTGTTTGCCCTTGCAGACACTCGGGCTCATTGACCAATGCCAATCAGCAGTGGAGATCTCGCACACAATCCTTGTTTCGAGCGCCGAACTCAGGAACAGTGTTCCCGCTGAACGGAGTCGGCACCGCAAGACTGTAGCCGAATTTCGACGATACACTGAGTGCCCCGAGTGACTAGTTTGGAACCCAACTGTGAGAGTAATGTGGCTTTCTGTCAGGCATTTCTAGAGGGTGGTGGATAGTCAGATTATCGACGAATATAAAACACCCAGAGCAGTCGGTAGCAGGTTTAAAAATCTGCCATTTAGGACGCACGACTATGGAACCACGGAGCTTCTCGCCGATTCCAACGTGGCCCAAACCTCGCCATCTCAGGAACACACTGACTAGGCTCTAGTTCCACCGAAAATTCTTACCTGCTGGACGCGGACTTCACTAACGCCGAGCTCGATGCTGACCTCCATCTCTCATGCCGTCAAACGGCACCAGGACCGCGCGGAGTAACATTTTGAGCATAGATAAATCTTGCGTCTCGCATGGACAAACCTTAGTTAATTTAATTCATTCACATGGGGAACGGCAGAAATACCTACATCATCACTCACTTCAGCGGTCCATAGATCGAATTGAATCGTATCGACCTATTACTGACCAGATTTCTTGGAAAATTAATGAAACGACGAGTACTTTCAAGAATGATTTAGCTGATCCAATTTACAGAAGCACTACGAAATCAACTATGCGGCTACCGGCATGACAAATGCACCTTTGACACCATAGCTGATATCTTTCTTCACTGCCCGGTACGTATATTTGACATATGAAAATCTTTCGATGCCCTTCCACACAAACCTTACCAAAAAATGCGATTTCTTGTTGAAAAGTTATTAAAAATGTCATAAGTGGATATGAAATGTCAATAGCTTTTAATCTTACTTTCTCTAGCTTTTCTGTTGACTTTCTATTGAATATTTCCCCAATATTCAATAGAAAGTTTGTTAACTTTTTGTCGCCTCCAACATGCTTTTTCGGTAGCTTTTCAATTGAAAAGCTACAGCCTTCTAAAAAGAAAAAAATATGCTTTACACCTTAGCTATTCATTTAACAAAGGTTTTGAAGCTTTACGGCTTTTCACTCTTCTTAAGATTGACGGCCGCAAAATGACCTAAAAAGTTTGCAAAACGTTGTAATTTTTATTTGTATTTTGTTTGTAAATTTTGTCTGAAGTCTGAGCGCACTACGTACATCCCAAAACTACAAAACAAAACACAAATATCAAGCATTCAACACCTGAATCATAGTCCTGTTGACTGTTATACAGCCTTACGTAGATATGTAACAGGTAATTACTTCGCGGGTGGCCACCTCAGTATTCGAAGTATCCTATCGCCTTCTCAGAGAAGTCTGTCAAAGGGAAAACAGTGTTTCGACGTTCGTGAACTATCTCATATTGAAAAGCATGGGTACAGGCAATAATTATTCGGCGCAAACGCTAAAACAATGCCCACGAACGCAGTTCCTAGAGCGAATGTTATCGCTTTTCTGACTAGTGCCGCTCAGGACGAGGCGAGTCAGATATTTTAAAGTGGAGCCACTATATCTACTCTATTGTCGCTCTTTTTTTACTAATCAACTAGTTAAATAGGGTCAATGAAGTCACTATAATCACTGACCAAACAAAAACGGCAGGGCAAGTCTTTCAAAAGTCCGGCATCAAGCACACGCTCCAGGCCTTCCGTCGTGCTTTTGACTGCACGCGCGTCCTCGAGGTGTGCGAGATGCCGAAGCGTTGGCAAAGGTAGGAGGTTCGCGCAGGAGGCGGGATAACTGAAGCTTCGACTCCCTGCCGTTTTCATCTTGTCTGTGGCTATGGAGAAACTTTTTGTAAGCGTTTGACTTGCGGTCAAAGATATACCATGTTCAATATAAAGTCTAGAGAACGTCTGCAGCTGCTCTATAGACACTGTGCTGACAAAGGTCAACTCAACCTTTTCAGCACAAAGTAAACAGAACGTCTGCAGTGTTTTTGTCAGCAGGAAATCAGCAGGACAAAAAGATCAACGCAGTGTTAACAGGAAGTCAACAGATTTTTTGAAATCAGGCTGCTGGAAATGAACAAAACAAGTTTCACAAAAAAATTAACAGACTTTCTGTTGATCATGTCAACAGCAAGTTAAAGTCAAAAGAAAATAATCGGAGTCCACAAGAAGTCAGGACCTTTTCAATAAAAAGCGAAAAATAATTTTTTTAGAGCAGAACGCCATTCTGCATCAGACACAGACACAGAATTGTTGGAGAATCAATGCTGTGTCTATATGCAATGATTAGGGAGTTTTCGCAGATCGTTTTCGCCGTCGCGCAACGCACTCCTCAACCCGCTATGATACCCGGAACTCTACAGTCAAGGCCATCGGAGCGCAGGCGCAGTAGCGGTTACTTCGTTGCGGAGGGCTTAGCGGAGGGAGAAACGCGGTCTACGAAAGCTCCTTATCCCCAAAAGTGCACTGACGGTAAGAATGTCCCGATGACTTGGCAGCCCCCAGAAGGTTACACAAGGTGTGCACCAAGAGAGTGCACCAAGCCCGTTTAAGCTTCACTATGCAGTGGCAGGGTTTCCGGTCTCCGTAGATTACCCAGAAGTATCTATACCATACGTTCACATGACGGTTTACGCGGACGATGTGGCAGTCTAGTGTGTTGTCCAGTTCAGATTGCCCAAGACCCTTCGTAGAACACTCATGAAAACTGTCTACTTCAGAAAAGCCAGAGCTCACTCTGTCGTTCTACACGAGGCATTCCTCCATCACCGCCCCTGGTCGAAATCCGAACCACAAGGTTGCGAATCCCCAAAGCATAAATATCGATTCGACGAGGGCAAAACCACCGACATTTGAGAACAGAATTTCACGATTACATAACATGGAAACTTGATATAATGCGAATCAGGGAAAATCTACCAAACTTTCTAGGCATATTCGGCCAGTTTCATCGGCAAAAAATTCGCACTGCTTTCTCAGGGCAGTCCAGATGCTCTATCGCAGATAATATTAAAAGGGCAACGACACACGGACAAGGAAAATAGACACAGCGACGTGTCTCAATCTTCATTGTCCGTGTCTCGTCGCGCTTTTAAAATATTATGGATCACCAACTGGCCGAACTTATCACCTTTGTCGATTGAGAACGTTAAACAGCATCTCCACGATCCGAATAACAGCTCACAAAATGGCGATCCTCGAACGCTTCCAGCGGGTTGCCTTCAGTCAGTGCCGGGCTACCACGCTTCGAGGTCAATACAGCGACACTCGTGCAGGAAGGATGCTCCTGTATCGATGCACAATGGGAGGAGGGCACAGCATTCTCTACGGCAGTGGTTCTCAAATGAGGATCCGCGGACCCTTTGGTGTCCTTGAAGGCATTCTAGCGGTCCGCGAAGCCCTGCCTCATCATTCAAGCCCGGCAATGAGAGTTTGTATTTTTCTAGATTGAGAAGGAACGTTCCAATGTTCGCGTGAGTTTTCTCGTGTGTATGTCAGCGAAAGAAGTATATTTCGCACTAGCCCTTCGCTATATCCATTTATTAAATCACTATTATATTAACCTACACATTTCCCTTGCCCTCAGCACAAAAGGGGGTCCTCTATCATATCCGGCGATCCACAGGGGGTCAGCGAAACACCAATGGTTGAGAACCACTGCTTTATGGCATCCCTGCTGTCAATCATCGATAACCGTTCGAATTCTCAAACAAGCCCATACGTACAGAGATTTAACCTGAGAAGTAGAACCCCTACTGATAACCACTAATCTTACGTTGAAAAAGAAACACTTCCGTACTGCTCGAACGAGGACTGCGTCCCAGCCGATGTTGGAGGTCGCTTGCAACCACTTTGCGAGCGAATACCGAGGACCGTCTTCATGTTTCCACTGATGGGTCACTGAGCCCCACCATCGTAGTTAGTTCCCCTAGGCGGGAATGGAACGATCACGCCACGTTGCAACGACATTTCTGACGGCAGAATCAGCGGCACTAGGTGGAGGATTAGACTGACTTCCAGGTTTAACTCTTTGTAAAAAGGTTATTCTATCAGACTCTCAAAGTGAGCTATGAAACCTGCACGCCCTAAATTTGGCTTTTTTATTGGGTTGTACGTTGTTGTCAAGGTCCTAAAACTTTGCAGTCAAGAATGCCAACTCGCGTTTCAGATAATGCGGCACACATCAATGACAAAGGGCGGCCGATACACTTGCTGCCTAAGCCTACCAGCAAGACGAACCCAGCCTCTTCATCCCAAGCTAAAACGAACCCTGCGGACGGTGCAACTACATCCTCAAATGGGTCAGCCACACACGCTATAGAACTAAACGCAGATCATTTGGTGGATACTTGGGAAATACGTTAGCATGACCCTTGAGAAACTCCCCATACGTCCCCCTCTGGGAAATGCCAACTCCTTCACTTTTCTGTTACTTTGTTTTGGCCTTGTTTTTTTCTTTCTCTTTTGTTTCCTCTATTTTTTGCTGTCTCTTTTTTGGCTTAGTTACGGGGCCCTTTTCACTTCTTTTGCTGTACTTTGCCTGTCAGAGTACGTCGACGCCCTTGGATATGTTCATCGATATCACTTGTGGAAAGAACCAGATCCATACCACTCGTGGAAGGAACCGCATCCACATCACTCGTGAAAAGAATCGCATTCATCATTTTAACTATAGTCAGCGGCAGGTTAAGAGTTGTGGAGATCTGGCTGCCCTCCTCCGCACTGACACTCAGGGCCCCAGATTCTAGCCATTCGGACTTCGTCATGGGCCCGGCAGAAGCTTAACGCGCCATGCCTCCGTGATGCGTCAGGCCTCGGGGGAGCGGCGATGGCCTCGCGCACCACCAGATCCGGCTACGCCGCTCCACTAAGCCAACTGACGTCACGCGACTGGCTTCCCAGAACAAAGGGGCGAAGGCTTGAAAAGGGGAAGCTGGGACAAAGGAAGGCACTCTCGGACGGCGGCTCTCTCGGACGGCGGACAGCAACGAGCGTGCAGCGGTGACAGGAGACGAGGAGGCTGGCGCGAGATTCGGCGGGAGACGGACGCTGGAGCGGGGAAGTGCGGGCGCGTGGTCGAGCGGCGGACTCGATGAATGGACCGGACAGCAACCCTGGACGACGACGTCCCCATGACGCGGTGTGGACGACTACCGCTGGGATTTGGAGCAGCTGCAGTGGCAGCGGACTTTGCCCCGGCCTCGCTGATGACCGTTCCCCGATCCCCAAACCCCCCAGGCGAATAAACCCTGAGTGAATAAACCCTTTTGCCGAGAGCGAAGTATTGCTGTGTCATATTCATCCGGAGGCATGTTCTGAGGGAATCGGAGCTAGAAGCCCGCAGAGTTCAGGGCGAGGTAAAGGACGGCAGGGGGGGGGGAGCAGATGGATTGCTGGAGACGAGGAGATAAACCCCCCTCGCTCCAGCATTCCGCCTGCCTCCTCCTGCCCAGCATTCCATTCCCTCGCCCTGAACTCAACCTGTCACTGACCACACACACACCCCACCCACACACCCACCCACACCCATACCCTATTGGAAAGACCAGTCTGAAAATCTAACTGGTCAGAGTGGTATTTGGAATGGTCAGACTGGTATTTGGACTGGTCAGACTGGTCTAACAGGAAATCCAACTGATGCAACTGGTAGCCAGACTGGTCTAACTGGTCACCAGATTGGCCTGACTGGTCACCTTATTGGCCTAATTGGTCACCAGATTGGCCTGACTGGTCAGTTTATTGGCCTAATTGGTCACCATATTGGCCGAACTGGTCAGAAGATTGGCTGAACTGGTCACCAGACTGGCCGAACTGGTCCAACTGGTAGCCAGATTGACCAAACTGGTCACCAGATCGGCCTACCTGGTCCAACTGGTTACCAGATTGACCATTCCAAATACCAGTTTCTACCATTCCAAATACCAGTGTGACCATTCCGAATACCACTTGGACCAGTTCGGACAGTCTGGTGACCAGTTCGGCGTCCGGTGACAATCACCAAGTTTGAAACTGGTACCAGTTTGAACTGGTCTTTTCAATAGGGCACCCCCCACACACACACACAAACACCACGCACTCCTACTGCGGAAACCCAGAGCTTAGAACATCCGGCGACAGCACAGCGGCAACTAAGCATGCCTGCATTCCACCGCGGCGAGGCGCCTCCTCCTCCTCATCTCTGGCTCCGCGCCCGCTGTGTGGCACTCCTTTGACGAAAACCCGGTGGTGTCTGTCAGTTTGTCAGCACCGGGGAGAAAGGGAAAGGGTGATGCGTGCTGACGTCAGCGCTTCGGTCCAATGGGAGCGTCGCACGCGTCATCCTCTCCCCTCCTTCTCCCTCTCTCCGGCGCTGACAAAGTCTGACACCATCGGGTTTTCGACAAAACGAGTGTTCCAATGCTAACGTATTAAAAATTGGCACCCTTAAGGGAATAGGAAGGGTGTTTAGACTTACACACGACTATAGAGTTTCGCTACCCTGATTTCGACTAATAAATATAGGGTGCTGTTCCATGGAACACCATTTTTGAAGGGTCTAGAAAAGGGTGCAGCCGAAGAAAAGGGTCTAAGCGACCTTACACCAGTTTCAAATAGCTTTAGGGGAGGTTGTTTGAGCGAATATATTGCACAATAATTAGTGTATAGACCAATGCTTTGAAATGGAGATGCGTTCTTTGAGCTTCGCTATATTAAATTATGAAACATAATGAGGATAGCAAAGCGATATACTTGTAACATTCACAACAGTTCTGATTCCGGTCTCGGATGTGCTTCATTGAATTTGTATTTACGGTTTCTGTGCATGCGACACCGTATATCGTCTGTGTTGCGTGTTGCAGATAAAGGAAATATCTAGGATGCTGCTAACATCACCAGAGCCCTATTTTAGAATGTTACCGCAACACCAATAAAGTGTTACCCCTGGGACAAGCTAATCTACGCCCTTGAAGAGGCGATTCGTATATAAATCCTTCACCGCGTGTTTCTGAGGCAAAATTAATAATGGCCACCATGCTCCATCGACTTCCAGCAGATTGTCCTTACACATCTATTATACCCCATAAGCCATCCAAATATGTTCTCAGGATATACACAACATTCTCCTGGACTGCCAAAAACACGCTCAAGCTCGACATTCGTTCCTCAGCATCATGCAAAGTCCCAGCACACCAGTGACACACAAGAACGATATTCACTTTCTACAAAGAGAAAAAATTCGTGTACTACATGTTTTCTTGAGTACCTCTGCGCTAGAAGACTTAAAATACGCCTCTAAACATTCCGGCTCTCCACCGAGAAACGACACGACCTCCCGACGACACCCCCGCCGACCATTTGGCATCATAATAATGTAGACAGTTCTACATTATTTAATACTTCCACAAATACGTACAATGATTTTCTTATTACACTACAAGCTCAGAAATCCGGGACAAAATTACCCCATCTCTTTGCGCGTAAAGGAGGTTACCTTTACGCGCAGGCATTCCCCTTCCTGTTCAAAACGACACGCATAACAACCTTGTATTGGGGTGCTGAGGCGGAGGGAAGGTTTGGAAAGCGGTCGTACCTTTTCCTCGACGATGGCTCCGACCTTGAGTGTCTTGACGGCGACGGCGACCCAGCCCTTGTCGGGGACGAAGGCCTCTCCTCCGTACACGGTGCCGAAGGCCCCTTCGCCCAGCTTGCGGTTGATCACGATGTAGTCTCGAGGCATCTCCCATCCGTCCAGGGATAGCACGTTGTTCGACGAGAGGAGACCGAGTTCACGCATGCGGGCTTCCGTTTGCTTCACCCTTTTCTCGTACCTATAAGTAGGCCGTCAGGAACAAGAACATTCGGTGGAACCGTTGGCCTAGGTGAGCGCAGTTCTTGTAACTGATATGCGCAAAAAAATTAATGTATTAGCTTGACAGAAATCATAACCAGGTTATGTCGTGGGGATAAGAAAATCTATACGAAATCGGACGAGAAAAACAAATCTGGATCAAAGAGGCAATCTAGTGCACCTGTTTGTGATACGAGAGACTCGAGACTGGGTCTGGGGAAAACAAAATCCCAATAACAATGGAACCGTTGCTTGAATGAATTCTTACGTGACTGCAGGCTGCTTTTCACCTTTCACCCTCGTACTGGTTCGCGGCATTTTTTCCTTGCCACGAGAGATTCAAATATATTCGAAAGATATTTGAAGCACTATATATATCGATTCCTTTGATATTTACAGCAATTAAAATGTGCTCGTGTCTTCGTATCTTGGCGCGTATTCCACTATCCTCTCCCGTGGTCCTGTGGCATGCTGCGAATTGTAGCCACAATCATTGCGTGCTGGCTTACCTCTGCTTGAAGATGATGCACCCTCCGATCATGATAAGGGCGAAAAGCCCCAGGCCAATCACATTAGCCACCACAATGGCAAGATCGCAGCTTGTTCCGAGCAAACTGCGAAGACCCTCCAGGGGACAAGTGGCCGGGTCTAGAATCGGCGGACGAACAGTGAGCCGACAACTAAGGCTGGACAGGCGGATCACTCACCTTCGCTTCCGTCACCTGGGTTGCTGCCGGAGGGCCAGAAAATCGGTTTCATGGGACCTTGAGGGCCCAGCAGGAGCTTGTCGCTCTCGTCTCCATAACCCGGGTTATAAGTACCCACGTGAACCTGGGTGCCGTTCACCCACTGTTTGATGAGGACGTCCGTGAGACGGCTGGATTTGTAGAAGCGCACGTGACCGGAGACTCCATTGAAGTTCGTCTCGTTGATGAGCGATATCAGCTCCCTGGAAGAAAACAAAAACCGCTATTAATTTAAGATGTGGCGCTCTTGTGATGATTGCAATGGCGGCAAGTGCCACGCTTCGTTCTATAACTCTTACTGGAAAGTTCGATCGTCATGCAGCGTGGAGGTGTGACTGTGATTTCTTTGGAAGAGAGCTTCTAGTGCCAAGGCGAAGACCCAGACGGCGTCGTACGCATAGCCGCCGTATTCACTGTCTTCCTTGCCCTAAAAGTGAGAAATGCAGCGTAGTAAATTGTTGCGCGTTAATACTGACACGATATAACATGAAATATTGACACCCACGGCGTAGTCTCCAAAATGCTTGTATTATTCATTCCAGACTTTCCTCGTCGAGAGGTTTAAGTATGATAGTTTCACTGCTAGAAATGGCTTAACTACTCCATCAAGCACAGTGATCGTGTAAAGTTGGACACGTTGGTCTGATGGTCACTTTCGTGTGCCCTCCTCAACAAGACAAATTAGGACCTGCAGTAACTTCATGCGAATGGTTCGTACGTTTTAGAACAAGTTGTATAGTAGTCATTCCAAACGGTAAACTTTGTGGTGGTACTACTGAAGAATCTATTTTTGTCTTCATAATCTGCGCAAGGGTACTTCTTACCAACAATAAAACATGTCATTTTATGTGCAAGAACTACTAGCTGAAGAGCATCAATTTGACACACTAGTATAGCAAATGTTTTTTTTTGCCTGCGGTTTTAGCCGATTTTATACGTTTACAGTTGCCGAAACTTCACGACTCGTCACTTGTGTCGAGAATTAGTACGCTTTCACATCTGAATAATTTCGCGACTCCTGACATTGTTGGTTTTATAGAATATACATTGGCGAGGCACTAATCCTGGAGATATTCGTAGAAAGCTTTTTAAAAGAAACCTATTAAAGGACAAAAAAAAAAACAAAAAACGTAGCCTAGAAGCCTTTCTCCCAGGTTGTATACCTACAAGGTTCACGCCTTGCAAACGTTTACACAATCAGCGTCGATGAGTGCAGCAGCATTTTCACTGCCCTCTAAAAAATAAAGTGCACAATTGAACCGCAGACCTGAGCAGTAGCGACTTGCTTGTAGAGCGCCTTCCAGTCGCCGACGGTCCGGTTCTCTTGCATTATGGCGTTGTCGTCGGCGTACGACTTGGGGTGCAGGCTCATGTAGCCCTCGAGGGCTTTCCTCATTTGGCTCACGGTACAGTTGACGCTCTCATTGTGGTACTTATTGTAGTGCTCGGTGTTGTACCACTGTCGGTCCCGGTATTCCTGCTGAGCCAGCCACGTGGGCAGGAACCACTGGTAACCGTGCGCACCAGTCATGCCCTGGATCAGAAGGGCGTCCCGCTTGCCCCAGTTCCATACTCGGCGTGGCGCGGACGAGTGGAGTTCGCTAGCGTTTAAAGACATTTAAGAGCCAAGGCTTGAAACAGGAGACAACCTCGGGTTTTGTCTATTGTTATCAAAGTGCGTTTAGGGTAATTAGGGCACAGATGTCGCCCTCCCTTCACCAAAATGCTCACGACGAGCGCCCAAAACAACTGCCCCAGTTATTTGATCATAATCGTTAACACACCGCCATCCGCTGCCCTTTTCTGTTTTTACAGCACTATGATAAAGAACAAACTTACCACACGATAAGAGGTGCTTTCATACTGTAGCAACGACGGCATCTTGAGAACTGTCGCGTTTAATAGACAAAATGGTTTTGCAAAACAATAAGAAAAAAATAAAAATATAGACCAATGTGAAGTAACTAGATGGTCCGTTTATTTTGAAATCTGGTACAAAAACAGGCATGGAAAACCAATACTTGGTGCTTGATCACAATTTCCTTCCGCCTTTCTGTACATGACGGAAATGGTAAGGAGGCCTCTCACTACTCGATATTTGTGTACCCGGGCTTGAACCTGAGTGTCTGTTGCGCCCTACCTTCCGTCAGTCTTGGTGTTTCGTTCGACATGATTAAACTGACAGTTCGTTTGCGCCCTAGCATTCTGTGGGTATCTGTGCCCCCCTTCCCCTATTTGCTACGTGCCTACCTTTTCACTACGTACCATGGCCTGCAATTGAATACTGCGCAGTACCAGTTCGCGCCCCGTCCGTGAGCGGAATAATATAGCGTGGCAATTAATGAAATTGTGTACCTAATTTTGAATGCTTTACGAATAAGTATATTTGCTTCATGGTATGAAAAAGCTCGCGCACCTAAATTCGCCTCCTTCAGTTCATGAAAATAATACAAGCCACAAATTCGATTATATAATTATTTAGTGTTTCGCTCCAGGCCTATCAGACTTCCCCGTGGCGCTGACGCTGCGTTCACTATTGGTACTTGTGATAGAGGTGTCATTAGTTTCTGGGTGACTAGTGACTAAACTGTCAAGGCCTCAAGACCTTGGCAGCAGAATCAATTAAAATGCAGTGTACGTCGTCGTTCGTTAATTTAGTCAATTGTATATAATTTAAGATGCAATTGTGTATATAAATATGTAAATACAAAATACGGGGAATGTCAGTTGAGCTTGTCAGCGCACCACAGCTGGGAGCACGTGGAGAGAAGGGTCGCGTGGCAGAGCTCAGGGATTGGGTTTGATCGCCACTCCTGCTCATTTCGATTTGGACTAGCGTAGTACCGGCGCAACTTCGTGTAATCACTACTGCGTGATGCGTTAAAGACCCCAGGTTACCAGTCATACTGCACTGGCTAAATCGTTCTACAGTTGTTAGACCAACTCCCCGCGGTCCAAATTCCATACTACAACTGCGATAACACGTCTGAGATTAAAAACCGATTAAACTGAATTAAAACAACCCAACTTACTGTCCCGATTTGAGGTGCAGTAAAGTAATGCTGTACCTGAAATCAGGATAGTACTACTAAAACGCAACATGGTAAAACTTAAAAACTCACAAAGCGAAGGTCTCTCCCAAAGCAGAGTCCTTCGCTTTGAGACTAGAGTAAACACTTGCTGCAAGGGTTGCTGCTTCCGAACGATTCCACGGGCTGCGGACACTTTGAGGAGCTGTGCACAGCCGCGGGCGCAGGCACCCCGAGGAAGGGCCCACCTGCTTGTAGGCCTCGCACATGATGGCCCTTGCGGCGTCCTCGTCAAAGCCCCCGATGATGATGCGCGCGTTGCGGGCCTTCAGGTCGGCCAAGTACTGCGACATGTTGAAGTGCGTCCGGTGGTGGGTCGCGTTGTGCGTGCTGTGGTCGTGCGGAAACTTGCGGTTGGTAATGAACGTGAGCCCGCGCTTTTGCATGTCGTCGTGCAGCAGGTTCAGGTACTCGCTGTACTTGTGTCCGTCCTCGGTCAGGGCAGCCACGCGACGCCAGCTCATTGCGTCCAGTAGCTTCATGTACACGTACCTGCAGACGGAGGGGTCGGTCACCGCTCCGACTAGTTCCCGCAGCGGCACGGCCTATAGCCTGAGCCTCGCTCCTGCATTTCGATCACGGTCCAGTACTCCTGGCTGACAAAGAGGTCAAAGACCTTTAGACCTCCGTTACGCGGCCGTTTCAAATGGCCTATCAAATGGCCCAATATTTCACATTGCACGAAGGTACGAGCTGGTTCACCTGTTCTCAGTTGGTGGTAAGAACCAATTGAAATCCGTGTATGACAGGAAATTGCCCCTTCTAATGAAGGTTATGAATAGCGTTGTGCTAGGTGCACGGGTGCAAATCTTTAGGAAGTGCATGACCAAGCGCTCGCGCAGACGCAGTACGTGCGTATGGGCGACTGCGACAGAAGTTACGCAAGATCAGCCAAAACCCCCAATCCACCCAATCGAAATCGTCTATCCACAGCTTACCTGTACATGTGGTTTTCAGGTATGGTCCGAAAGAAGTAGGGGTACTTTTCGCGCTTCGAGAAGAGTGCCCCCTCAGCGCTGTAACTGATAATGGCCGTGTTGTAGTGCTTGGCCACACCCACGATGGGTTCCAGCGTCTCCGTGCAGGCAGGCCCTGCCAATGCGACCAGTCGTCGGTAAGCATTTCAATTTGTTTTAATTTTGTTTTTCTTTCAATACAAAAGCTTGTAGTTTGTACAAAAAGATGTTACGAAGTACAGCTTGACGAGGCCTCAGAACAAACAGTCACTATACACAAAGGACCAGAGATCTATCTGTCTAGGCCTATACACCGTTTAACCAAATACTTGACTAGAAGAATACATTCTACTCCGCTCATTTGCGTTAGACAGCGCGTTTACAGCACCAAATCCTCCCCAAGCAGTGTAGACAGTCCGAGTCCGAGAGAACGCAGGCGCATCTCGCTGGCCACGCTTTCGTGCTGTGCCGAGGGAGAGCTGCTGCCGCAGACACAGCGAGATAACGGATTCGCCAAGACAGCGGAGACTACCATCTCCGCTGTCTACAAGGCTGTCCACGACGATAGAGGGCGGCATCCAAGCCCCCTAAATCAAAGGGGAAACCCCTGAGGATGTACGCGTCCAGCTGTTCCAACTACGCAAAAGCTTCCGGTTCCAAGGCCAATGAATTTTCTCGGAGTAATATTTATTTTCTCAGTAAAATATTTGGTGTAACCGCCAAAAGTACTGATGGTTAGGGCTACTCACCGATTGAAAATTTTAAAGCCATTAATCGGCGATTGTAAGAGATTTGCGTTGGTATGTTAATTGTTCTAATGTGGAGCCCGATGCAAGTTGTAGCATACAATCCTATCTGGACGCTCAGAAAAATATAGTTGTTAGTTTAGTGCTGAACTGAAATGTTACAATTTGACCACATTCACCGGAAGGTGTGTCCAAACAGGATACTTCAGAAATCGTGAGGGGACAACTGCGTCACATGTTGTGCGCCAGTCCATTTATTTTATTTTTATTTTTTTTTGTTGCCGGGTGGAATGGTTTTTTCCCTCAAATTTCGCTTGTGTCCTTCACGGGGGCCTTGAGCATGCTCAGCACGTGGGTCCGGACAGCCACCCACACGCTCTGCTGGCTGTCGGTCAAACGCTTAAGGCCTCCGCTGCTGTTGAAGTCCCGAAAACGGGAGAGGAAAGGATACGAGGGCGCGGCAGAACAGATGGACAGGCAAAAGACACAGTATTGGCAAGTGGCGTGTGACGTCAAGCCTGACGAGCACCGAGGTCAGCGAAAAGCGGAGGAGGCGAGGAGGAAGGTCATGATGTTTGCCTGGTGGTGTCGAAACAGAAAACGGGCTGCCGGACTTCAACTTCTACTTCATATGACGGTGTTGTGTCGCCTCACAATTTGCGGAGGAGGCGAGGAGGAAGGTCATGATGTTTGCCTGGTGGTGTGAAACAGAAAACGGGCTGCCGGACTTCAACTTCTACTTCATATGACGGTGTTGTGTCGCCTCACAATTTGCGGAGGAGGCGAGGAGGAAGGTCATGATGTTTGCCTGGTGGTGTGAAACAGAAAACGGGCTGCCGGACTTCAACTTCTACTTCATATGACGGTGTTGTGTCGCCTCACAATTTGCGGAGGAGGCGAGGAGGAAGGTCATGATGTTTGCCTGGTGGTGTGAAACAGAAAACGGGCTGCCGGACTTCAACTTCCACTTCATATGACGGTGTTGTGTCGCCTCACAATTTGCGGAGGAGGCGAGGAGAAGGTCATGATGTTTGCCTGGTGGTGTGAAACAGAAAACAGGCTGCCGGACTTCAACTTCTACTTCATATGACGGTGTTGTGTCGCCTCACAATTTGCGGAGGAGGCGAGGAGGAAGGTCATGATGTTTGCCTGGTGGTGTGGGGGAAGGCGGGCTGCGGACAACTTCTACTTCATATGACGGTGTTGTGTCGCCTCACAGTTGCGGAGGAGGCGGGGAGGTCATGATGTTTGCCTGGTGGTGTGAGCAGAGAGCGGGCTGCCGGACTTCAACTTCTACTTCGCTATGACGGTGTTGTGTCGCCTCACAATTTGCGGAGGAGGCGAGGAGGAAGGTCATGATGTTTGCCTGGTGGTGTGAAACAGAAAACGGGCTGCCGGACTTCAACTTCTACTTCATATGACGGTGTTGTGTCGCCTCACAATTTGCGGAGGAGGCGAGGAGGAAGGTCATGATGTTTGCCTGGTGGTGTGAAACAGAAAACGGGCTGCCGGACTTCAACTACTACTTCATATGACGGTGTTGTGTCGCCTCACAATTTGCGGAGAGGCGAGGAGGAAGGTCATGATGTTTGCCTGGTGGTGTGAAACAGAAAACGGGCTGCCGGACTTCAACTTCTACTTCATATGACGGTGTTGTGTCGCCTCACAATTTGCGGAGGAGGCGAGGAGGAAGGTCATGATGTTTGCCTGGTGGTGTGAAACAGAAAACGGGCTGCCGGACTTCAACTTCTACTTCATATGACGGTGTTGTGTCGCCTCACAATTTCTGAAATGTCCCGTTTGGACAGCCCGTCAGATTGCAAGCTAACTGAACGATTCGTTCAGTAATCCACCCGAAATAAAGCGGCGGAAGTAATGGGTACACAGATCATGCATATCTTCAGAAATATTAATGTTGTAAAAATAGGAGCCGCCGTTTAGAGTTCAATGGAATTTGACGAAGCGTAAAACTGAACGCGAGGACTAACAGCGCTAGACGCGGATGAAATAACGTTCTGCATTTGTGATCACGCCAGTCTAGGCGTGCCATAGCAGTCTGCTCTCTCGGCTTTAGAACGAGTTATTTGACGGAATATTCCTTCCTACTCACCGAGGATGCCGATGAGGCTTTTGTAGGTGCTGTTGGTGACGTAGCCGATGTAGCGCTTCATGACGACATCCTGAGCGCACTGGCCATCTTGCTCCAAGATGACGAGCCGGAAGTCACTTAGGATGTGAGGGGAACGGTTGATGGCATCCATGGCCATGCGCGCCGCTGAGAGTAACGAGAATGTGAACACACTCGGTGAACGTTTTGTCCAGGATATGAATCCTGGTTTTAAAATTAAAAATAAAAGCTGTTTACAACTCCCTGTAACGCCAAATTAGAGCGCAGCTCTTAAGGAGGAGGAGGGAAGGCACGGAGAGGAGGCTATGCCCCTCCTACTCTCCTCCCATCTAGGGGAAATTTTTCCGCTAAATTTAGCGATGAAAATTTTCCGCTAAATTTGGCAGTAAAAATTTTCCGCTAAATTTAGCGGGGAAAGTAACGAAATTTCTCGCTAAATTTAGCGGGGAAATTTCTCCGCTAAATTTAGCGACGAAATTTACCCATAATGCACCGCACGGTTACGCCGACGGCGACGCCGCTCAAGCCAGAAACGGGCGCCCTAAGAACTGCGCTCTAAAACTCCAGAACAAGTCCGTAGGGCTGAACTCTCTACATCACCTACCCGGGCCAGTGCGGAGATTTGATTGGACAAAAGTGCTGCGTCATTGTTCGACTGGTACTACCATCTGTGCCCTGCACTGGCCTTCTTTAGGTGACGTAGAAAGAGAAATGTCAGACTGTCAAGATTGACGGTGCCGTTTTAAGAACGCGAGCACTCCCAAGCTTTCATAGTGCACAAGCCTCTTGCAAGCTTGCAATCTTAGTTACGGTTGCTCGGGAGAGATTATGGAACGCGAACCATTTTCATTTCATAACCTCTGAAACAACGATTTCAAAAATGGTGGATTGCAAGTCCTGTTCGGTTTACAATTTCAGCGGAGCGTGAATTCGGATAATCATCGCTGCCGAGATAGGTTTTATGGCTCAACACCAGGACCGAGTTCGTTGAGGTTTAGCGACAGATACGTAGAGGACATCTTTACCGCCGACACGTCAGACGATGAGCCAGACGACTCAGCCTTCAGAAGTACAAACCTTGTTACGAGATATTCATCATCACTCCGAATCCGACAGTGAGGATAAACATTTCCTTCTAAGCGCTGCTAGCGGCGAGGAGGCTGGCCTCAGCGATTCATCCGACTGTTCTGACAGATGAAGACCAACTCGAGATGTACGAGTACAGATGACGGGAGGTCAAGAGGAAGAAAACAACATCTTAAAGGAAACCAAAAAAGAAGGCACGATGATTCTCTTGGCAGAAGAGGTCAATCCCTGATCTTGACACTTCGTGGAAATGTTCGCTTCCAGACCCACCACCCCAGATACGGATTACCTATCAGTATATCAGGCAGTTCCTTGATCGGGAGATCTTTGAGCACTTGGCAGAGCAGACCAACCTTTAATCTGTGACCAAGACAGACGCAGAGATGAGATGGAGCAGTTTGCCGCTCCTTCGACTATAACGTCAAAAACCCGGAGGATGTAGTTGTAGTTTGATGGCTGGACAATAAAGCTGTCCAGCTTGCATCTTCTTACAGAGGAGTTGAGCCGGAAGGTCAAGTTAAAAGGTGGAGCGCTTCGGAAAAGAAGCACATCATGGTTGCTCGCCCAGTGATTGTGAAGACCTACAACGAAACAATGTGTGTGGTGTGGGGAGGGGGGACGTTGACCTTGCAGATCAGCTGACTGAATACTACAGGATACCAACACGTTTCTCAAAATGGTACATGAAGCTGTTTGTGCATTTCCTCAACTTGACTGCTGTCGAATTCGTGGCTCGTCTACAGGCGACACGTGCAGCAACCTCAGCTCTCGAAGCAGATGACGCTGTTTGAGTTCATCTCGGATGTGTCAGACGCCCTTCGACGGTCAGGCAAGACAGATACAAGAAAACGAGGAAGGCCTGCCAGCAGTCCTGGGGAACCCGCCAAAACAAATCTGGACGACCAGCAAACCCCCGCCCATCGCTTGACACGAGGTATGACCGAATAGGGCACTGGCCAGAGTTTCCGGATGAAATTCAGAGCTGCAAAAACTGCATCTCTTCCTACACGAAGTGGAGCTGCACAAAATGCAACATCGGGCTCTGCCTCAGCAACCACAAGAACTGCTTTGTCGAGTTTCACAAGAAGTAGACGACTTGAGTTCGTCCACAACTGGCCAACGATTCCTGTCGGCAGTCAACCTTTCCAAACTAAGATATCGCAAAATAATGCATGAACATTTTTTTGCTTATTTATTCCTTTTTTTTTGTACACGGAAATGCAGAAATAAAATTATGTCGTGTGAATTTGAAAATTCGGACCAGAAAAGGCCTGTTGACAGGCATTTCTTAACGTCCGCTGTGAAAAGGTGCCTACTTCATAATCTGGAGTAGCAGAAGGTAGAATTTGGGACGCAGTCTTTTCTCAAAATGGACTTCAGTCACTTTTCCTGGTTACGTGTGTTGCTTGGTGTCTCGGGACATGACAGTCCCGGCACCTGCTTTAACGAGTCTGCATAAAACGCGAAAAAAGAGTGGTAAAAAAAAGAAAAAAAAAAGCCTAAATGCTACACACAGCTACCACGTCAAATGCTCTAAATAGCACCAAGTAGTGCCACTAAATAAGCTACGCTTCAGAGTAACGACACTTGGCCATATTGTGGCTTAAAATCATGGTTTCCAGTTATCTGAAGCTTCATCTGAAATCACAGGAAACGCTTTTCCGTCCTCCACAAATGTTTAAACAGTTCGCGACAAAGCAAAGCAATATTACATGAGCTTCCTAACACCGAATCTAATGCTAAGGAAGTTGCACTTTTGAATCATGATGATCGGCATTTGCGTCTGCTCTGCACAAGCACCAATTTGGCGGCGCCCAAAACAATGTCAGGGAACGCAGTGCCGATACTCTAAGCGCAGCTCATTTTCGTGGCTCTAGCACCAACACTGCAAGAACGCACGAGAGGGGCTTAGTCATTTCGTTGACGTCGTTTATGTTTTCTGTCTTGTAATTTATCTTGTATGGGTAAGCGGCGCACCCTCGTGATGGTAGCTGGCAACTGGTGATTGGGCAGGTATTATCAGTATCAAGGAGGCTATGGATAGAGAAACACGAAATGCGTGCCGACGTTCCCGTTTCATTTTTCTTCTTTTGATGTGAGCGTGCGCTGCTTTCTCACTGCTTGGAGAGGCAATGAAACGATTTCTTTACTTTGCGCAAATACCGCTTAGAACGAATCCCTGTCGTTAACGACTCATAAAACACGTGTTAGTTTTTCACCAAACAAAATAGAAATCGCAAAATAATAAAGAGCAGGTTACCCTTTAACTTGCAGGCAGAACAAGCGGCCATATGATCTGGAGCCGATTATATGCCGCCAATGTTGATCATAGCCACGCGCTGGGGTTGGCAAAGCACAGGACACGCGCCGAGTTCCAGATATTGTTATGGTTCGGCTATTGTCGTTACTGCAACGATTGGACACGGGGCATTACCCGAATGCTTGTCGACAGTAGAATAACTGGGGTCAGCGGCACATGGGGCGGTAATCCGCCGTGAGCCTTCCACTTCCCCCCTTCCCCTCCCCTCCCCTCCCCACCCCGCTCTGGTACTGGGCCAGTCATCCTGTTCCATCTTCTCCTTAACGGGCTTCTTAAATGATCCATAAGGGTCATGTCGCAATCTGCTGCCAGAAAGGTACGGGACGTGGCCGGCCGTACTCCTACCCTTCGCTAGGCCTAGGCAGGTTCTTACGACCGCTGGAGGCGATTGTTTCAACGCGAGCTCTCACGAAGATGAATGGGTGCAATGCACGCGAGTGTCTACTTTATTGCCATGGAGTGCTGAGATGCATTACTTCGTCAACGGGGTAATCGAAACAATGCTCTCCATGGCCAAAGAAGACATAAGAGGGAGTTTTCGTAGATCGTTCCCGCGGTCCCGCAACGTTCTCCGCAACCCGCTACGAGATCCGGGACTCTGCAGGCAAGGCTAGCATCGCGCATGCGCAGTAGTGGCGTCTTCGTTCCGGTTAGCGTAGCGGTGGTGGGAAAACAGTCTACGAAAACTCCCTGATGAAACGCGAGCAGTATTGCATGCAGGGGACTTTGAAAGCAGTCCATTTCTCGCGTCCAACGGGCCGCGCCTCCAGCGACGAAGTCGATGGTCTCATCTGAATCACCGTTTCTCTGCAACTCCAGGTGAAGCGGCAGGCCGAAGCGGCTGTGATCAGGGGGCCGTAACCTTTGAAGTTTAACGTGCACATGGATAACGTTCTAATTAAATGTCTACGAAGTTTCATGCAAGTTCTATTTAATTAACAAAATCATCACTTTCTCTCTCCCGTGTTATGCCGTAGGCTGCGCATAAACAAGACTACCTCCCAGTCACAAGTAGTACTTTCAACGAGGTTTCGCGAAGCACTGGGCTACCATTCCACATGGAAGAGGTCATACGAGAGGCACCAACCGGTGAGCACACCGCTCATGCGCTTGTATATGCCCGAGACAGGAAAGATTCCCCCGATGTAGAGCTTGGGCTTGTCCCCAAGATCGCCGGTGACGAATTCGTGGAGCAGGTGTTCGTTCTGGGTCAGGAAGGTGCAGGCGATGTCGCTGTAGTCTCGATCGCGGGTCGACTCGCGCTTGTACAAGTCCAGCATCTGCTCGTATTGGTCCTGCTTGAAGGATATCTTTTGGGCGATGTCGTACACGTCAGGAACACTGTCCTTCAGCTTGGACCACACCACCTGCGAGTAAAGGCAATGGTCTTAGAGTTGTCGAAGCGGTGGCCCATCTACAGGATTTTGGTAGTATACGGGGCAATATGGAGTAGACATGGAAGACACACAGCCGGCCCGCCCAACGGTTGTGTTCTGGAGCTTTCTTGATTTACTGAAACAAAAAGATCAAGGTACACCTAAGCATTCCTTACGAGTTGTGAATGCGAAAGCATGCAAGCCGCTCGTCCGCTGCGTACTTTTCGTCGCCGGTCGGCGCGTGTGCTCCCCTGGTGACCTTGGACACTCCGCGCTGATGACACGCAGCGCCATGGGGTGAGCGGTCGTGGAAACTGACGAGCGCAGCAGGCCAATAGGAGCCCCGTCAACGCGCGCCAGCCAATGGAACCGAAGGAAACTATCTGCCGTTTTCGCGCTTCAGACTGATAAAAGGGTCAACTAAACGACGTTCAGACGTTTTTGATCGCCTTGAAAGTTCAACCATAGAGCTACCCAAACACCGCACAAACTAACCATTCAGGTACTTTGGAGATGCAACAACTTGACTGACATAAGCAAGAACATGACTGCGGTTCTTCGAAATTGTGCGACCACGAGGATAACGTCTGCCAATATTGGCTTTTTCTTTTTTTCTGGCAGTTTTACATACACTGATTTGAAGTTTCTCGGCAGGGCATGCTCAGCTAGTGTACGCCCTGGGTACGGACTTAATTCCCAGGTCTCTGGTACTTGCCTTCTCCATGTGATTGACTTCGAACTCGCACTTGGCGTTGTCCGGGTTGTCTTGAAAGTCCTGCAGCGCCCTGTCCTCGCACTGGGGGAACGCGATGTGAACGACGTTGCTCGAGGTCGTGAGCGTGTTCGGCTTCCAGTTGTAGAAGACAACGGACTCGTTCCGGGCCAGCGCCGTGGTCACGTACTCCTCGAGCCTCTTGCCCACCCAGGCCACGTTGACGCGCAGCTTAAGGGACTCGATCTCGGAGGTGAGCATGTAGTACGTGCTCTCTGCGCAAACACGGTCGCGTGGGTGACACGTTAAGAGACCTGCAACGCCGATCCAGCCGAAATTCCCGTTCATCGAAGTATCGGCGAAGAAAGCTCCAAGAAGGCAACATTAAATTTTACGGGTTCACGTGCCACGTAAACTAGAGTAACCGATGGGACAAAAAGGGCGGGGAGGTCCGAGCCGCTCAACGAGGTAGAGGGGCTTAGAGTGATAAACCGGAAGTTCGGAAGTGGCACCCCCCCCCGGTTGCCGCCATGTTTTACGCAAATGTGACCACTCGTCACGTGACCTCACAAAAGCCGTGACGTCATCGGTAAGATGGCAGCGCCCAGAGCTAGTAAATGCGAGTTTGTTCGGTGCGCGGTAGCCGTGATGTGCAGCTGCTTTCCAACGACTTCGGGCTTTTTTGTGCTCGCTGACGCAAGTATAATGTGAAAACATGAAGGAATGAGACTTTATACCCTTTTTGCGCAAGATCGCTCTTGATCATCTGGATATTAACGCTTGTGAGACAGCATCAGCCGTATCGCCGTACCGGTGCTCGGATTCCCGGATGTGTTCGAGGATCGATAGAACTTTGAGTGCTTTTAGCATGCAATTTTCGCATTCTCTTAGCTTTGGTTGAACGTTGGAATGTCTGAGAATCGACGCGAAATATATCCGTCGGACGTAGGGCCTAGGGGAATTCGTTTCAGCCCGAGGTAACTGCATAATCACAGCCAACTTTTAGTGAGCAAGCTCCTGCGATCTTTACGTTTTGTGCTAATCGACGATTCTACATTCGATCGCTTTTCTTGCTTTTTTGTGAGTGCGAAGTGCACACTTATTTTCAGCTGCGAGGATGACGTTTTATTGAGTGTGGGGATGAATAAATCGTTGCGGGCACCTGCTTCAAAGCTATTCAACTTGCTATAAGAACAACCGTTTTGGTGTACGCATAGATTAGCTGCACATTTTTCTCTTTCGTAGGATTTATTGCAGCAATACTTTTTTCATCACGAGTGCATTGTATTAGTCGGTCAATTATTTACTTGTTCTAATTACCTGGACAAGATAATTCATATTTGTGTTCATCCCTTGCCCGAAGAGCAGTCTTGTTGAAAAATGTTGACACATCCTTTCGGTCTCTTCAATAGACTTTTTTCAAAAGTGTGGGCTGCCTATACTTTGTATCACCGTAACTTGGAAAAGGGCAACCGCCACAGCCCCCTCGAGCCTATCAGAGAGACGGAGTGAAGGTATGTGACAAATCTGTGCAGACGAGCACTCTGATGATATGTTGTCATGTGCCTCTCTCCAACGTGCATATTGACTCACCGAGACTGTAGCCTTTGCCGTTTGCCAAATTGTGATGGAACGAATTACAGTAGCTACTACTCTAATTACCCAAGGCCTTCATACTTTGGGCATTTGTTCGACAAGAATGTTATGTCCGCCGTCACTGTGAACTCGGCTCAGCGCCTATTGGACTCGAATGCTGCATTAGCGTTCGACGTGAACTGGGGCCCATTCGTGTGCTCTACGCCTAAAAAAATGGTGACAATTGTGTTGCTTGATGGGGTTTTGCAAATGGTCTATTGTGTCATACGTATAGAAAATGTCCTGCTATATAACAATGTATCAACACATTTAATTAGACTAGATGCTCAGAGGTGTGTTCGTCTTTGTAATTAACAAGTTACAGCAATAATTATTTCTTACGAGTGTAATATTTATTTTTGGTAGCTGGGCTGGTTTTGTACTCATTAATGTCAGTGTGCTATGATGTTATTATCATATGTGTAGTTTTAAGTATCCTCTCTGCAATGCCTACGAAGGCCCCGGGAGGGATAAATTAATAAACAACATTTTCACATCACTGGAGGAATAAATTAATAAATAACATTTTCACATCACTGGAGTTTGTTTTCGGATGCACCACATGTTCAGGAGAGGTGGAACGAATGCAGCCCCATGCAACAAGTCTGCCAGTCTGGTATGTCCCATTAATTAATACTGAGGGGTCGGAGATGGTGATTGTCCTCAAAAGGTCCAGCGTGTGCAGTGAACACACTTCTTGGTGTCTAGACTCTGAAGGCGTAAAGGCAAGCGGAAATATGTTTATTTGGTTAGTGTATCAAATGTGTTTATTTCCACTTGATTACATAATTATGGATTCTTAGCAAATGGTTCCATAATAGAGTTCTTTCTGCGACAGTCTCGTGTCAGGCGTTCAGTTGTTGTACCTGTACTCCTTGTTGTCGGATGACGCTCCTGGCACGTCTGTGTTCAGTTTGGTCAAGTGGCAACTTCGACTGACTGATGCCGTCTTGTAATCATACGTCATGTGCCGCCACTGACATCTGATGCACTGGAGCTGCAGGGCTGGCCTCTAATCCGCACATTTTCCTGGTAGTTTTCTGCGTCAATGCAGCAAGCTCGGGCATGTATTGCTTACATGGCTTTGCCTTTTCCTGTACCATTGACTTGATGGCTGGCAACAATGTTTGTTTGCTATCCAGGCCATTTCACTTCCATTCCGTAATGGTGATTTCTTCTGCATCCCGCGACCACTGCAACTTGTGTAAGTCTCGTGTGGCAAAGTGAAGTTGGATGATGCTTGGTGTCCACTTTTGAGAACAACCAACCATTCTATTTCTTCAAGTCACTCAGCGGCATTCTCCTTCAAAGTTGCAAATTGTTTGCTTCGTGGCGTGGACACAGATAATTTGGTGTCAGCAAATTATTAGGTATTGTCCTTGGACGACAACCGACACCAAATCAACTGTCCTTGCATTGCCGCTCACCTGCTTTGTCGTGCTTACCTCCCATCGAGGTGAAGGGGATCAGGAGCTTCGGGGTAATGTCGGCACCAGGGACAAAGGCCGCCGAAGATAATCCTCAATGCTTCGCGGACGCTCGTCGAGACGTGGGCGAGGGTCGTTCAGCTTGAACCCTTGCAGGCCAATTCATTGGTATGGGTACCTCCAGTAGACATGGTCGGCCTCATGCAATGGTAGCAGAGTGGTTTTCGGTCGACCATTCGCAGCACCTCCGTTTTCCTCGGTGTATTTTGTTCAGCGCGGACCTACACTGGTTCTTCCTGATGTCGGGAATGCTTCGGCGTTGGGGTGTCTCGTTGAATTGGTATTGAATAGTAACGGGTAGCCGGTGGCGGTCGTCGTGACTTTGTGGCATAAGTCGCCCTCGGTTCGTCAGATGCCGCTTTGCTCGAAGAAGTCTCCAGTTGAAATGCCTGTCGAACTTGTTCCGAAACAATCTCGGCAATCAAAATAAAAGCCGGGCAACTGATGGCAGGAAGTAGCTTCCTGATCTCCCCCGTACAACGTTGTGGATGATGTCGCAGATGCCTGGGAGGCTGGCGTCGAAGTTGCAGCTTGATGACTCAAGTGTCGAGACGCTGGGGAGTTGTTGATATTGGCAGGCTCGGGCTTGCAGTGTACATTCAATGTTAGAAGCCTCGGTGATATGAACCCTTCGACTGTTGTCGTGGGGTTGCGGACAAGGCTGCCGAAGGTGTTGTGCATCACATGAGGGACATGGGATTCTTAGCTTCTTGTCTTCTTTAGCATCAGGGTTGGCATGGGTGTTCGATCAGGCGCAAAACATCCTCCAAGAAGGCGGTGACGCTCTCGTTGGGGCCGTGCCCTGGACAAAATCAGGATTTCGGCTCTCTCTCGTCAATGTTGGCTGATGAACGTGCACTTCAGCTCGATCTTGCAAACTTCCCGCGACGTTAAGGAGGATTCGTGGTTCTCAAACCAGTGCCTGGCAGTTTCTTCCACGAGAAGTATAGGTTCTGCAGGAGCTGGTTGTCCGTCTACCCACTGTGGCGGGCGACACGGTCATATTGTTCAATCCAGCCCTCAACGTCTTCATACACCTTGCGTTAAAGGGCATCGGAGTGTGAGGTGCGACGGGCATGCAAACAGTGGTGGGAGCGGATGCGGTTTGCTGCTGCAGTTTTGTCATTGTTGGCTTAGTCAGCTTCGGTTTTTCTGGCAAAAGACCGAATTCCGGTGGTTCTTGCTAGTGGCAGCGACTGGCTCAGATTTCAGGTTCTTCGTGGTGTATTTCCGTGGTTCGTCCTTGTGGTACTCGCTCGTCTTGCGGTTTTTCTGCCGGGCTCGGGATAGGACTTGGTTCACGGCTCGCAGGGGGTTTAAGACGCGGGATAATCTGCCACCCGTGTCTTGTTATCGGGCAACTCGGCTATGCCGCCTCGGTCCACACAGAGTGAAGGGCTATGTGTAAAGTGCGCAGCACCCACCACCAGAACATACGATGACAGCTGAGCATGGCCTGGAACTTTCCAGAATAGTAAATATTGATAGAAAATAGGACTGGAGCAAGCATCCGTGACAATATAACAAAACGGACAGAAGAGAGTCTATCCTGACCACTAAAGAAGCTGCATTGCTTTAGCGGCATTCTGTCTGAATAAATCCTCTCCTTCGGGGTTTGGCGACTGCCGTGGACGAGCGGAACTGAAAAAGATGTGGGACCACTTTTCTGGTAATGAGCCGCTGCAGACTGTCGTCGCAAAGCGGCGTGAACGGGTGGACTGGGTAGGTAACACGCGCGATGAAATGTACATACAGCTTACAATTCGCGTAACGAGTGTTGATGAAACTTCTGTGTCGACGAAACGTGCGACAGACCAGCGGAATCAATACCAACTGCAACACCTGTGCTCCGTGAAATTGCACGTGTACGCCAGAACAATTTGGGAAGCAGCACAGTATCATTTAGCACGGCACGGGAATTACAAGCTTCAAGGCAGCTCTCCGGTGCGCCGCACAACCGAAGTGAGCCTTCGGTCATTTGAACGAAGCGGCACCACGATTGCACACTGCCAAGCACGACTCACGCAATTTCCGTCGCTAAACTGTGTATCCAAATGTATTGCACACGCTTCACCGCAGACCTCAAAGATTCCGATGGTCGACGAGAGCACAGAAACGTCGCCTTAAAATTTATCCTGGCGGTATCCGAATCAATCCGAGGTCCGAGTAACGTAGGGCCGCTTGTCTCTTTCGTGGCAATATCCCTGTCGGTCACCAGCGAAATGCACACCGTTCCTCCGTATTTTCACGTTATACCTACGTCAGATACCACGCTGAACTCTGAAGTCGATTTCGACCGGCCTCATTTGACGGCTTCCGCGTCTGAAATCAACTCGCCGAGACGAACGATAACGAACAAAGCATCCGACAAGCTCCGGCCCAGCTGGAGCCAGCCGCTGCCTGGGCGCTGCCATCTTTCCTGTGACGTCACGTATTTGGTTTGGTCACGTGACGAGTGGTCAAATTTGCGTACAATGGCAGCGGCCTTATGGGGGTCACTTTCGAGTGCAGACCGGAACCCAGGTTTATCGCTCTAAGCCCCTCTACCTCGTTGGAGCCGCTACATTTCGCCACTAGCACAACCTATCGGATGCTGAGATACAATACCCAGGCACGGGTCACGAGTGTAGCTCGCGCAACTTGGATCGTGTGCTGGAAACATGTCACCGGAAAACTCGCATACAACTGTGCAGCACTCATTTTTGCGTTCAGATTCAGGAAAGCACTTGCTGTATGCTATGTGTAAACAAATGTCACTGCTGTGATTTGTCGGTGTTTTTTGTTTTATGAGCAAGGTACCCCACAATCATACAATTTTTAATGTTCCTTTATTATTTTCACGCCACTGCTGCGTAACTAAGATGGATAGACAGAGTCAAACTTGCTCGGGCAGATTTTCTCGCAGCTCCAACCATACTGACACGATGAAGAAAGCTATTGTTATAATATCATCATTCATTATTAGTATTAACTTATTGACAAATTTCCACAGCAAAAAGTCGCGCTGCTCATCACAAATCCGTCACTATCGAGAAAAAAACTCTCCTGCATAAAACGAATATTAAATTAGAAAAAAAAATAAGTTACTGTATTCGCTCGTTTTTTATTTAAATTCATTTTACGTTTGCTATTTTTTTATGAACTACTTGATAGGACGTCACTACGCCATATTGAGCCTTGTTCTTAATGTGTAGATTTTCAGTACGTTTTCGAAAGAAACTCATCTACAGCAGTTTGGTGAAAGAGGAAATGTTTTACACTAAAATGTGTATGTACACTGTGCATGGAATCAATACATTTACAAAACAGATGAGGCAACAGTGTGTGCCTCCAGGTCAAATATTTCACGAAGGCTATGGCAATAATAAGTTGGAAGAGCCCGGTAACCTAACCAATTCCCAAACGTTTAGTTAATTGTTTCAATATTATACCTAGCGAGCAAAAAACCTTTTTTTGTATATTTAACCTACTTAAACATTGGCAGGGGGATACATTTGTAGCCATTTTTTTCTTACTGAAAATACCAAGAACCCACGAATCCCAAACGAGTGCCCTGGGACCGCAGCATTAATTGAGGCACCCATTCCGCGTTCCAGGGCTGTTCAACTTGAAGCTGTCACGTGATAACGCTTTCTGTATTGAGGGCGTTCACTACCTATACAATTACATTTTTGGAATGGTCATCGAGCAGTATTGCCAGCGAACCCCTTACACGGGTATAATTTAGTTTAGTAAAGTCACACGTCGCAAACAAACCTTTTGGACGCGATGCGTTGTTCAGAAGCGCATGCATCATGTCACGGGCTGAGTGATTGAGGACCCGTGAAAAAGGAGTAGTTGTCAATATACTCTTATCCTACTTTTGATTTTAATAAGACCGGAACTGAAACATGTCTCGTAAATGCGTCGGCTGTGCTCGAGGTTTCCCCCTCTCGGAGCTCTCTCATCACGTTCAATGTTTTCCAGCTTGTCTGCATCAACCTTGCCTTCCACTGTCGTGTCCTAGCCTGACATGACACAAACAACCCTTTCCTCTCAAAGAGCCCCAAAAGGAGATGAATGTCCCAGCTAAAAAGTTTCACGTGTCAGACTCAGATGTATGATCATGATACACTCGTAAGTGCCGTTAACTTTGGATGCCACCTACGACAGCCAAAGCGAGAAGTGCCTCGGGGTGGTACAACCAATGCCAGCTCAAACACAAGGCCTGCATCTTTCCCCCAAAACCACTAGTGAAAGAAGCAGGAAGCTCCGCCTCGTCCGCGCCACGAAGAGTGGCACAAAGAGCGCGACGCTAGCAGGCAGTGTTGCCAACTTTTTTTGGCGGGCGCCGCTAAGTTGAGATCAGGAAGTCACTAAACAGTCGCTAGATTCGCCAGGAAGTCGCTAAAATATTCGCTGAATTCCCAAAAGCTTATTAAACCCTTTTAAAGTAAGTGAATCTCAAATAATCATATCTCAGGTATTTTGTGTTTCTCTGTCAGCCGGTGCTTCCCGAGATCAGAGTACTTGGTCCCAAGTTCACACCTGCAATATTTGCACTCGGCAACCTTTGCCCCACATTTCTTGGTCTTGCAAACCAGCCAGTTGCACAGCATAGGATCCTTGAGCCATTCATGTCTGAATTTCTGGCTGTACTTCACTTTCGGCATCTCAGCATCGAAACGCGAACCGAAGCTTTCGAATCCGAAAACGCTCTTGGCTGGCGGTAGCAACGTTTGGCGGAGAGCACGTGGGTACGTGGGCGCGGGAGAGATGGTCTGCAGTGCTGACAGTGTTGACTTTTTTTTTTTAAGCGCGCCGCTAAATTGAGCATATATTTAAAGCAAACTTGGCTTTAGCCCGCGAGCATCTATAAAATTGTTCAAAATAACAAGATTACGGTTGAACACCAAAGTCGCTAAAAAAGTCACTAGCCGCTAAATTAAGAAAATCGGTCACTAAATGTATAGAAAATCGCTAAATCTAGCGACAAAATCGCTAAAATGGCAACACTGCTAGCACGTGGGGACGCCACTCGTCTGCCGTTTTCCGGAGTACTTTGGTCGAGCTTCGGTGCGGTGGTCGCTTGAGGCAGGTCGAGGATCCACTACCGATGCGCCTGGACCGAAGCGGATCAGTCGGGAACGCCCAGAAGGCTCACCCACCTGGGTAGTCGGCGATCAGCGTGGCACAGGGCGACTTTCCCTTGTGTTTGCGACAGATGGGAGGCTCGTAAATGCCGTTGACACACAGAGACGCATTACACAAGAATCCAGTCTTGTCTGGCGTCCTAGTGTATTCGTGCAGAAGCTTGTCGTTGAGTCTGTTCATCAGCACGGTCACGTTGGGAGACCGAAAGGACCGCCAGTGATCCAGCACCATGCCGTGCTTCTCCCAGAATCTCTCGACAGTCGACAACGGCACGAACCAGCCAGACCTGCACAAAATCAGTGGTATCCATTCGCATCCACCTAGTGCTATACTTTGTTTCAGCGCAAGTCCAGATGCAGCCGGCGCTTCGAGGTAATGGGACCAATCAAACCCCGTCAAAACGCAAGTCACTGAACCTTTTCGGTTTCTGATTGGTTCAGCGATGATAGAACACGTACACATACATGACGAACAACATGATGGCGCGCTTTTGACACTGTCCGATTGGTTCCTCATCCCATAGCGTCGGTTTCGTCTGGACTTCAGTTGAAATGTAGTAAAATAATACCTGTTTTTTTTGTTTTTTTTTACGGACGACAGTAATTTTTTTTTATTTCTTATTTTTGTCAGCAAGTACTGGGCCCACTCGCGCAATAGCGTTTTCACCGAGTTTGATTGCGTAACAAATATAGAACCGCGAGTTACGGGGACGCATACCCGTGCTTCGAGTGTTGGGTTCTCACCTGTGACGTCACGACAAGATGATTGATTGCCAGGGACAATTTGGAAGGTGAGTGTAAAAAGCACGTTGGACGCTCGTAGTCATCGCGTCCTGGGGGATCGGTGGCCGAGTGGGCTAAAGCGCACACCCAGCTCGACGCGCGTGGAGCGAAAGCTCGCGCTGCAGAACCCAGGGATCCTGGGTTCAAGCCCCACCCATGCCCGTTTCGATCTGGATGAGCATCGTACCGGCGTGCGGTCGTGTATCACTACTGCGTGATGCACGTTAAAGACCCCAGGCTAGCGGTTGTACTGCACTGGCTAAATTGCTCATCTACAGCGAGTGACTCGTCGCAACTTTAAATGGCTGACCAACTACACGCTGTATAAATATCCCCACAACCCAATTTTTTTCATCGCGTCCTTAACCCAACACCGTCAAATTTGACAGTCGGACATTTGAGTACTTCAATTAATAAATCTAGAATTCATCATAGTCAAGACGGAATAGTGAGCGTTTGGCCAATCGTGGAAGGTCAACTACAGCGACGCTAGCAACCAATAGACCTATTCTAATAAATCACCCAGGCATCAAGGCGAATGCTGGGAATGTGGGTATGCGCGCCGCATGCGCTCGCCTTTTCCGTATAAAAGATGCCAAGTAAACAACAGGCGTTGACGAACGCCCGTGCAAGATTCCATTTGTTTTAAGCTTTTGCTTTAGGGCAGTTACTGCTGCAGATGCCAGAACGCGTGGCGCCTAGACCTACATTTCCTGCATTGTCGTTGATGCTTGGATTATTAGCAATATGCTCCATTCAGGGAGTAGCTTGGGACGCAGCGCACGAAGCACGGATGTCGAGGTAACTCGCAGTCTTCACGCATTGAAACTGCTTATACGTGAGTGGGGATTCAAGCAATTATCGTTCGTTCCTGGGTGGAAGGCCTCAACAACAACTGTTCTCACGTAACTAGAACGAAGGCGCCCCTCGTCGTATTTAGGTATCACATCACTCTACAGCTAAAATATCTACCGTTTAGTCTAGAAGTTTTGATAAGCTCAGCTGTTTTTCATGATGCAACACCCGAGACTGGCGCGGAAGAATTAAGAAACTGTAAAGTCTAAGAAAAAGACAACGATAGGAGAAAGTCTTCATTCAACGTGCAACAAGTGGTCCCTGTTTGTGGCGAGCAATACAAACATATATACAGGGTGCTTTACGTAAGAGTGAAAAAAACAATCCTACAATCAGTGTATTCCAGGTGAAGATAATTTTCTCGGGACCGCATTACTCGTGATGGCGGACGTCAGAAAATGCGATACTTACTAATTAGTTCTGTAATTAATTTAAAACGACTAATTAACTTTTTAAGTAGTGAAAATAGACATATGGTTCCAATTAGAAACTTGCTGTGTGTCATCGAGAAACCACTAAATCAGTCATTTTCAAAAAGACCGAGCGCGTGAGAAGCGTAATAGTGCGCTAAAGTTACTACTCATGGAGCAGGTACAAG
>JAZHYW010019690.1:0-22764 GCA_037355805.1 Ixodes ricinus | reverse complement strand
ACTGCGCAGCCCATTTCACTACCAAACATTTCATGAAATATAGCGGATTTCAGGCTTACGGATGGCACACTGAACCCTGCCGAATCTGGTCGAACGACGGATGGTGCTTGTCGGACAATCGTAAGCAATGGCTTTTTGTGCGGACGAGCAGAACTGGTCGGTTGCTTGTCCGCACGGGAGGCCATTGGCCACGATTGGCTTACGAGCACCGTTCATCGTTCGACCAGGTTCTGACGGGTTCAATGGCACCACCTGTAGATCTGAGATTCGCAATCTTTCATCAGATTTCTAATAGTGAAAAAGTCTGCACATGATTGTAACTGTTGTGTTTTTGGGATGGTTGGAGCACATAGATTGTGATATTGTCATAAATTGGCCATCTCAGAAAGCTCCAGAGTGCCCGTTTAAGCTTGTGACCATGAAAATACATCTAAACTATGTTTTCTTCTCGCCTTCCTCCGCGGGAGTGATGTGTCTGCTCGTCTGCATCTTGGTGTGTGCGCTTGCGATACTTGCGGGGACTTTTTTTTTCATTATCTCATGCATCCAGTTTGCTATTTCAATTTTTTTATTTTTCTGTGGATCCAGTTTGCGATTCCTTATCACCTGTGGAACGCTATTACGTTTCGTAGGTATCTTTGACTCAACAATGAGAGATTTGGTAGCTACGACGGCCCAGCCTAGAGTCACTGTATGGGTTCCGAGAGTAACGAAACTCCGAAGGTTCGTTCTAGAACCGCGGCGCGGCGCTGAAACCGAAACCATGGCGCCACCATCTTGGGTCCACGTGTCGACGGGTGTATGAAGGCAATAGTGATACGCATTGGAGCATGTTGAAAGAGCTGGTTCATTCCGCGACACGCGGAATGAATCAGCTGTAATCGGTACTTAGCTCACAAAGCTTGCTTGTTGCAGTGCGCTCGAAATCTTTCCGTTTTACTATGGCCAGCCAAGCCTTCTTCCTCCGTCTTGCAGTTTTGTTCTTTCCAAACAGGATCTGGAAGAGTCTCTTTCCATCCTTCGACTTGCTGCTGCACCCAAAAGCGCAACAAGCAGGCATTGTGCCACTAAGTACATAACCTCATTGCTTTTGACATCAGTAACCGTGTGGAAAAGACTGTGTGTAAACGCGCGTTCGATGAACAGCAGAGCTTGCGTGTGTGCAGGTGTTTGCTGGACCCAAGATGGTGGCGATTAGAGCCACTTGAAGTGCTTGTGGAGGTGAGTCTAGCGGTGCTTGTGTCACGTGATCACTACCGTCCAATGATGCTCATCATGTCAAAACATGATCGGCTAGAGTGAGTATTTTGTCGGCAAAACGCGAAAAGAAAAGGAATGCGTTACTCTGGGAACTCATACAGTGATTCTAGCCCAGCCTAAGCATTCACTGTAAGGTAACCAAAATTTTTGCAAAAAAAAACCCGCATGCGGATCAGTTTACGTGGGAAACCATCGCTCGCTAGTTGGCTGATGAGCACCGTGCATCGTTTGGCGGGGTTCGAGTTCTGCGATCTGCAGCAGAAAAGATGGCATGCCAGAATGTTTGGCCACAATTCTAATGTGGAAAGAGATGCATATGGTTGTAATTTTATGATTTGTAAGGTGTTTAGAGCATGTAAATTGGTTACCACTAAAAAAGTTGGTTTCGGAAACTTTTTTTATCTTCTTAGAAGATAAGACAAGTACCAGCAAGAGGGTTCCTTTGGTGGCACAATGGAGATTCCTGATATTTGGGGAACTGCCTGTGGCACTCTAGAAAGGGGGAGCAGGGAGAGATGGGAAGTATAAAACAATGATTGTTCTTAAAAGGATGATAATGAGTTCTCACTTCCAATTTTTTCCTTTTCCTCCTTTCTCAGATGCCACAGGAGCCAACCATAATTTCTAGTCTCCATTGTGTGCTGCAGAGCATTGCTTTTGTGCTCATTCTGGATTATCAATTGCCTTGGAAGAGGCCCACAGAAGAGGTTTTATTCCATCGCTCTTTAAATGTTTCTGTTATTTGAGGAGAGACACTATTCCTGCTTCTTTATAAAATGTAATTTTTGTCATGTTTTGTTCATATGCACTGTGGCGAAAACGTTTGGCTGCAGAAGGACACCTTCGAGAACTTGCTGGGTGCAGAAAGGGACGCTTTATTTGTTCAGAAGGCGGCAGTGGCTATATGGTCGTCGGAGGTCCTCCTTCGCCGCAGCGTAACTGGTACCCTTTCAAACCGGAGCATCGCTGCAAACCCCAACATGTCGCCGCAAGCCCCGATGACGCCCCAGAAAGTGAAAGCCATACGTAGTAAGTCGCTGTTAATCTTGGCAGGTCTATTATTTCTTTATTGTGCCATTCAGGATTACTTCATTGCAGGAAGTAGTCGGCTTCTGTGGATTCCTCGCTCATGGCTTTTGCTGTTGGCCAAACATACCCAGATGTACGGTATGTTTGGAAGTGTGCGAGAGTAGTGTGTACGAGTACACTTGGGCACACTTCTGTGCAACTTCCCAGCACTCAACGGTTAAACTCGGGCTGCCAAAATTTTTATGTGGCACTGTTAATGAAAAATCCACAAGAAACAGATTTTTGCCTTGTGATGTCACCGGCTAACAGCTTGTGTAAACTTTATATAGACAACTTTGTTAATTTGCAAGCCCAGACTGTCCGACGCCTGCAAAATACAACCTAGCAGTCAAAGGGTTAATTGAGACTGGGCCAACCTAGACATTTCTGAAAATGCAAGTTGGATTAGGCCAGGGGTGAGCGGACTGTGGCTCGCAAACCGCATGCCCCCAAATGTGGCTCTTGTGATCTAAGGACCCTCAAGCTCAAATAGTTGGGGCCAACATTAAGTTTCTTCATAACAGCATTATAATGAGAAACAGGCAAAAAATGTAAAACGTGACATATAAAATTACTTGGTTTAAAGTCATAGTTTTTGGGGCATTTCATAGTAACATATATAATGGTCACAAGGGGCAAATCAGGTAGAAGGGTAACCTCCGTGTTAAAATATGCTACCTTTTTGGCGCTTCCTCGCGGGCTAGGTTGAGGCAGCATTTGCTTTGTGCGAAAATATTTTACCCAAAATTGGTGTTTAAGCTTGCTGAACCTTGTTCATACAATGCCATGCACCTGCCTTATCAAATACCGAGAGCACTGCTCTATGCACACATGCAAATGAAAAACTGCTAAGCCCTATTCAGTCGGCATGTCTCACCTACTTTCTCTGTTTAATTAAGACATTAGAATGACAAGACTCGAACAGAGATGCAGATCACGTCTTCAAACCATAATTTCTATACACTCGCCGACCGATTTTTCGGACTCGTAGGGACCCCAAGTTGTCAAAATAATCAAACAGTCCCAAAAAAAGATTTCAGCCACGATATCAAATCTCTGTGCCACTTCGCTTCGTACTGGTCACTTGCTTGATGTCAATATTAAATTCTCGTGCAACTTCTTATGTTGGTCACTTTTCACGTGTTTGTTGATATGGTTGATCACGGTGGTGTGCTTTGGTTGCACCTTCGATGGTGCACACAGCAAATATGAAGTTGGTGTCATTTGGCACTGTTTGGAGACAATGTTTAGCCCACCGAGCTTACTTCAGTACCATTGGACAGAAAACTCAACTCAAGCACTCACTCAAACAGCAGAAGAACGGCAGACGGCTGATTTTCTTGTGGTTGCATTGAAAAATGCAACATAAGAACAAACAGCAGTCACGTTGGCTATAGCTGAACCGGAAAGCCCGACTGTAATCTCAATTCAGCTTTACTGCGTAGTATGTGGTATCGAGGCTACAAGTGAAAACCAGAACAACTAAAATGCCGGTGATTACGCTCACGGCATTATCGTGGTGGCTGTTCCATGACTGTAGACGAAGGAAATCACGCAAATTGTGTCGGAAATATCGAGCAACCAGCTTGATGGTGTCCAACATTTCGGTCAATGTTATAGATTAACTCTATGGTTAATGTATAAGTGATGGTTCAGCGAACTCCGATGGGGTAAGTGACGGTTCAGCGAAAACGTCCGAATAAGTGGACATGTCCGAAATAGCGGTGTCCGAAAAAACAGTCTAGAACTGTACTAGCCAAATTATAAGTTATGTCTAGGCGTAAATAATAAGATAGTCCCATAAACAGCCATAACAGCCCCTCTCCCATATCCCCCATCTGTCTTTCTAAAAATTAACAAGTTTGCGGCTTTTGAGCGCCCATTTTGGCCATCCACGGATTAGGTCGACGCAAAATTGTTAGAATAATTATCGTATATTGCTCAAATATTTTTGTTTTTCAGCAACATGAGAGAACAATTGCAACAAATTCTTTTAAATTGTGGATGGTCTTCATGTATTCTATGTTTAGCAGCAGCTGCCAGATCTTCATCCCTATGTGATATTGAGGGAGTTTGGTTGAAATAATCACGGAGAACCTGGAAAAATCGGGGAATTGGAGATTAATTATTTGGTTGACATCTTGCCCATAAAAGAAATGTTATGTTGTGATTAAAATAAATGCAGTCATTCTGCAGGGTCATAATCTGCAGTAATCATTTGTGGGCTATGCACTTACCGCAAGCAGCAATTGCATGCCTGGCTGATCTGTGCACATGTGCGACTTGGAACGCCAGATTGAGCTGTGGGGGCACAAGACCATGCGCTCGATAAGCTCTTTTCGTATTGAGCACCATACATGGTGTCCCAGAAGAAAACATTATGGCCGGTCCACACATCTTTGTTTAAATTGACCGAAGCGATTGCAAGGACTGCCCCATGCTACATATTTACGCATGTATGACAAGTGCAGCAGCTACGATGAACATGGCAGGCGGTAGACGGGTGACAGCTGATGTCAGCTGCTGAAAGCGTTTCCTCAGATTTACAGGGGTCATCGCCTTTATCTTGTCTAACAGCAGATAAAGCACAAAAGGACTTAAAAACTGCACATATTACTTTTCTTAGTTTTTTTAGACGAGTATCGCATGGCTGAGTGGATCATGTTGACTTAAACACGTTAATAGTGTTTAAGTCAACATGTTTGTGAAAGCTTTTTGCTTGAAACATCAAGCCACTGCTTTCTGCCAACCTATTTAGTGTACACTTGTACTATTTGAGCGTGTTGGTGCTTTTTAACCATTTAAAAGTGGAGACACATAAGAGACGATACAGACAGGACAATCTTTCAACTTCAACATTTATTTTCGGCTTCAAGCTCAAAGCCCGCCCGCACCGTGGGAGTACGGGAAAGGGAAATCTTGGGGGAAGGGAGGAAGTGAGAAGGTTGCCAAACGAGGAAGGGAGAGGAGGGAGGGGGCTCGACTGTAGGTGCGGGATAACGGAATGAAAGGAAAGACCACTTCTGTCAAGAAAGGAGATTACCTTTCTGAGGCCCACAATGGAAGCCGAACGCTGACAGACTAGGCAAGGCGACAAGGTCACCGGCAGAAGCGGCCTTTCCTTTCATTCTGTTATCCCACACCTACAGTCGAGCCTCCCTCCTCTCCTCTCCCTTCCTCGTTCGGCAACCTCCTCACTTCCTCCACTTCCTCTCCTTCCCCCAAGATTTCCCTTTCCAGTACTTCCACGGAGCCGGCGGGCTTTGAGCTTGAAGCCGAAAATAAGTGTTGTTGAAGTTGAAAGATTGTCCTGTCTGTATCGTCCCTTATGTGTCTCCACTTTCTAAATGGGTATTTGGTGTATAAAGTTTTTTGGGGAACACACATATATCTAATTTTGAAATAGTTGGGTTCGTTTGCTTTCTAAAAGTTATATGACTCGTGATATAATTTGCTTGTGGCGTTTTAAAGGTAAAGTAACAGGGTTTCTACCGACAGGGAAACCCTAAGAGTGTCAGGGAATTTTGAGCATCTGTAAAATGAAGGTAATGTCAACGAAACCCTTATGTTGGCCCAAGCCAGGGAAATTCACAAATTAAAGCATCATGACAGTGTGCCAGAACGCACTGATCGTCACATTACTCAAAGCATCGCAAGACGTCGCAGCCTACTATTAAACAGACGGGAAGCACCACTGTGTCTCCAGCCTCTAGCACGGACGATGAATAGAACTATCTTCTGGCTCCTGGTTTGTCGGACCTTGTCGGTGGACACTTCCGTCTATGTGTGACCTGTGCTTCACACAGATAGTTGCTTTAGACCTTTTTCTGTAGTTGTGTCTTCAAAGTGAAAATATGCCAGTCAAGTCTCCAATGGAGGCTTTTTCCCTTATGCTCCTTCATTTATTTTAAAAATGAAATTATTAATAATATTGTTGTTATTCTTATTACCATCAATATTATTATTGTGATATCGCTGTCGAAGAAGCCTTTTAATGGGAACTGAGCCTACCCGGACATCTTCTAAAGCACAAGCTCGGTTATACCTGTGCCGGACAGCTTGAATGGTGCTCAGTATATGACATGCTCAAGGAAGTTCTCCTTGAGCAACATGGAAAGCAATTTCAATACCTCAGCACATTAGCCAGATTGTTGTCACCCTTCTGTAACGGCCAGCGAGTTCAATCGAAATAGTGTAGGAAAATCTGGAAAAGTAGGGGAATTTGAGACCTTGGGAAACAGCCCGATAAGCAATCTGTTATATCGTTTTTAACAGCATTCTAATATTTCTAAATTTGTTTGCTGTAGTCTGTTGCAGGTTAAGAATAGCAGGAGGGTGGAGAGGAGGAAACCACCCCTCCTTGCCGTGATTTGTGGTTTCGTTTTCTCCAGTGTCGGCTCCACTAATCTGGAAAGAGACTTCTCGCTATCCTTGACCTGCTACAGACTATAGGTTCGCTTGATATTTGAAAGGGCAGATGTGCTCTTCAAAGGGGGTATAGCCTTCAGTACTGTGCTTGACGTGCAGATCTGCATGAGCTACTAATTAATTTATAGCTATCTTGAGCATGAATGCTTCACTGTTGCTTTTTCTATTGTTGATAAGCAACTGTGTTCATTTCACTTTGCTTGAAAACTTAATCCACATTCTCGTGGTTCATGTGGTGAAACAATATTGGCACCATCTGTTGTATTGATGCTCAGCACACTGTTGTTTAAACCTATACTTCTTATGTTGCAGGTTTCTTTGTACACTACGCCAGGCAGACGACAACCCACGAGGGGGTCATTGCAGGAAGGGCGAAGAACATCCGCCGCTACCTCTCCGAAAAGGTCAGCGAGCTCCGTCGTCGAGAAAGAAGTGGGGGTGCAGAAGAAACGTGAGTATAGATAAACATTTATTTATCGTCGTTGCTTGTTTCACCAAAGGCTGTAAGAGCTGAAAATACACTTTTGATATTTTCCTTTTAGGTTGGATTGAGGAAGAGCCTCAGCCTTCACCACATCACTGGCCATCCCCTTCATTCATTTTTGATATAATTAGATGACAATTTTTCCCCCCAAAATTATGCTTTCTTGAATAAAGTAGTTATGACAGCTAACGTTGTTGTTAAACTTATCTTTGTACCCTTTTTTCTGAGTAAAGCAACAGTTAGCAAACAGGTGCTCTGGTATCACCACAACAAAGCCTGATGTCATACTAGAGCCCTGTCACACCAAAGCACCACGGCCTGATGTCACACCAGATTGCTGGTGTCACACCAGCACACTAGACTGCTGGTGTCACACCATAATTCTGGTGTCACACCAGCACACCAGATTTCTGGTGTCACGCCAGAACATCAGAAAACGTCACAAATCACATCCGTGAAAAAGTCTGGTGTCACATCAAGTCACACCAGCTCTCGGCCTGGTGTATTTTTCCACTAGGGAGCCCCAGGTCCCGATGGGAACACCGGCCGGTCAAGTCCCGGAACCCTTTCGACGCCTGACCATCACAGACCGGCACCCCACGGAGCCCCGGGCACACTATGCCCCGAAAGAAAGGGCCCTGCTCTGCGATGTCTGCGGGGTACCAGAAATTCACTGGCCCACACATCGGGCCGGCCTGCTCCACCGCGAGCGCGCACGAGCCGCCCGAGGGGTCGGCGAGCAGCAGGCACCAGCCGCCCACGTGCCGCAAGACGCGCACCTGGACGCGGCACTAAACTTACTCCGTCGACTGCGCCCGTACCTTCTCCGAGAGTCGGACGACGTCATCTTTGAAGACGACGACGCCTAGTACACGCGCACCCAGAGGGGGAAAGTGTGGAGGCGCTCGCGCGCCCAAGCGGGAGGGGGCGTGTAAGCACCGCACATCCCGCTATAAGAGTCAGAGCAACTCTGCCCAGCGGCAGTCGCCGCTGGGAAGCCGAAAGGTAATAAACGCTTGTCTTGTTGAACTGGATTCCGGGTGTCGTACCTCTTTACGGGCAGCAGCAAGCCCAAACCGCTGCAAACCCATGTGGCACTAAAGAAGTACTGTCTATTTTCATGAATATAAAAAATGTCGTAGCCACCACTGTGAGGCTCTTCAAATTGGACCGGTGAAATTCGTAAATGACTTGATATTAACATGCAGAAGTTATCTGTAGACTCTTATATTGTCGCCCGGTATATTACCTAGAAGGATGGAAATTGCTAAAGTATCCGTAATGTATAAAGATGACAATCGACCCATATCTATACTTCCTGTCTTTTTTGAAACCGATTTAAAAAAGTGTGCATTATCGACTACTAGAATTTTCATAAACATTCTCATTACTGACTGATTCTCAGTTCGGCTTCAGGAGGCCTGAATCTATAGAATCTGCGTTGTCGGTGCAGAAAAAAAATAAGATTAGAAAATGTTGAGGAAAAACTTCAAACGTTGGGTATATTTATAGACGTTAGAAAAGCTTTCGGTACTATAAATCACCAAATTATAATAAATAAATTACAAGGTTATGGCATCCGAGGTCTCTCATTATCCCTCATAACTTTTTATTTAAAATACCAGTCCTTATATGTCTAATTAGTGAATTATGTTTCTACTACTGAACGAATTTACTCTGTGGTTCCTCAGGGTTGTATTTTAGGGCCTCTATTGTTTATCATATCTCTAAATGATAAGCTAAAGCAGCCCTATTTGAACGTCCGGTATCATGTGTTTGAATATGACGAGATTTGTATTTTGGGTCATGCGCAATAGCATGTGTTAATACCATTAAGAGTCTCGGTGTTATATTTTCTAGTAATATATAATAAAATAATCCCGCAACATATATTTATGAAACAGTAATGTTAATGAATACATACATGTATACTCCCACAGTAGACATCAAAAAGTTCATTTACAATTCCGTTTTTGATTCCGTAATTTGTTATTCTAATTTAGTATGGGAAGAACTAATAAGAACAATTTGGACAAATTGCGTCTTTTACTAAGAAAGGCTGTCATAATATTTGAAAATACACCTCGTGGTTTCCATAAAAAAAAGAAAACATAAACAAAACATAAAATCATTGATATAACAATTATGTATTCCTATAGATAGATTTTAAATTACTAACAATGTAAGAAAACTATTAACACAATCTTAGACCTCGTTTAACTAGAAAAAAAACGCGCACAATTAGCCATCGCGTCATAGGCGCCCCTTCGTGTTCCTGCATTTAGAAGTGACTTTCGGCACTCAAAGATAGCTTTACCAATTACCGCTCTTGTTAAACTTGCTCTTTTTCTTGTGATATTGATATATACTTTGTAAACAATCGAACCATACAAGGCATTGTTGTAGAACAATATTATCTACGTTTCTGATAGCTCTAATTGTAGGCGCTTAGGTGTATGTATATCTTTTGTTTGTGATTTTTATATACTGTTTTTTTTTAATTTTCCTTCATATGTCAGTACTGCTGCAGACTTGTAAATAAGGCGCTCGGACTCGTGAAGCTGCTAAAATGCAGCTTTTTTTCCAACACCATTGTCAATAAAATTGTTTTTTTTTTTTTGGGAGGGGGTGGGGGGGGGCAGAAGTAAATTGATTTGTTTTATTTTGATTTGAAAACAACTTCCTTCAAGGGAAATGCTTACACGAATAGAATAAACATCCCCCTCTCACACGCCATTGCCTAGGCTTGAGTCGATAATCATCTAAATCAAATCCTGAATGATTTACCGAAACCGCACTATAACAGCCTAGATAAAATAAAAGTGCGACGATCCCCGCCTCCAGATCGACGCACGCATTCCCTAGCGTTACGAGAGTTTGTTCTCGTTTCCGGGCGGGTTCTGGAGAAAAGACGAGAGTGCGGCCTGGCTTAAAGGGATCGCCTAAAACAGCGATGGAGGGGAAAAAAGAGGAAAAAGTGCCAATCTAATGGCCGCGCGTAAGTACGCCCTTCTCGCGGAGTCCGCGGAAATTTGTGTTCGCTAAGCTCGTTAAGGGGCGCAGGAGAATGGCCCGTCTCATGCCGTGAATGCGTACCGCAAAAACATGCATCTTCTTTGCCTCTAGAAATAGCCCGTGCGTGTACTTTCTCGTACAAAACTCGGAGAGGCAATAAGCGCAACTTACGGGGCAGCCCAGCGTATCACGATGCCAAACTATATGTTTATAAAAAAAAAAAAAAACTATTTCTGAGTTGTGACTTAAGGCAATGCAAGCGTGACGTCTTGCACTGCTTAATAGGGAGTTTGAGGGAACCGTCTTTGCACATCCGATACGGTACGATAGTCCTTCCGGTACGAACTGCGGGTGCGCTATCACAGCAGACTCGTACATGCACAGTTCGTACCGTAGGGCCCATCGTACGTCATCAGATGTGTAAAAACTGTTCCCTAGATCTCCCTATTGTCACAACTCAGAGTGCAGTTTTTTGCTCTAAAAATATTATTCGGAATCGTCATTCGCTGAGCTGCCTCCATAACTTGCGCTGACTTGCTCTCCACGTGTTATGTGGGGAATGTAATCGCACGGGCTCTTCCTTAATAGTGTTCCTCCCCTCTCCTTTTTTAGGTGACTTCCTTCGCCAAAGCGTGGCTGCTTTTCAATGCGCGCATAGCATCGACTTATTCATAATTGAAAACGCGAAAGGCATTTGGGTACGAATATAGTATAGGAATACTTTAAGAACAGAAAAGAAAAATAAAAGAAACATGATCAAAGAATTTTATACTACGTTTGACCTTACACCGCAGCCGACGTAATCCGATCAAGCCAATCAAGCCGGGCCAAAGGAGCATCGTCACAGCGCTCGTGGATTTCTTGGCTTTGCCCTGACCGTAAGCCAATCATGCAGAGATGAAAGGATAAGAATCGACGCGCATTCGCGCCGCGTGATTGGTGTAGACGGTCACAGCAAACGCACCAAGACCGAGGGTCGCCCTGTGACGGTGCACCTTTCGTGCTCCTTGGTTTGTTCCATTGGGTCGTAGGGTTGGCTACGTTGGGACTTAATAGAGAGTTTTAGGGGACCGTTTTTGAACATCCGATTCGGTAGGATGGGCCCTTCGGTACGCACTGCGCATGTGCGAGTCCCATGCGGTAGCGCATGCGGAGTTCGTACAAGAGGGACAATCATACCGTATGGGACATGTAAAACCGGTTCCCTAAAACACTTTAATGTGAAACAGAATATAGTACAATCAGTTTCCGAAGGCCAGGGAATGGCGGTTTCCGAGCATTCTCTCAGCGCTCCGCAGCCGATTAGAAGACTCCATTACAAATACGAACTCCGAAGCGCGAAGAGCGAAACCTGACACACGAACACGATAAAGCGCGTCCCGCACTTCTGAAGCTGTGAAGGGCCATGGGAAGTGCAAGTTCGCCTGCTCTTTGCGCAGTTCGTGCGTTTGCTTCCCCCGTTTCAAGAGACACCTCCCCAGATCTGACGTTCACCTGTAACATCAAAGACGCCACGTGGTCCTGCCTGAAAGAAACCTTAGGTAGCGACCACTACATCATTCAACTCCAAATCCTCCACCGCAAAACAGTCAGCAGCGAATTGGCACGGCCCGACTAAGCAACTGTGCAAAAATTCAGAGAAAACTCCCCCACCGACGCTATTGACAATCTAGAAGAATGGACCACCCAGCTCCTCACTGAAGCCGTCAAACACACCAAAGAATTACCGCTAACTCAAGACAACCCAGCGGTTGATGCTCACCTCCTTCACTTCTGGAACGCCCAAAACGGACTCCTTGAACGATGGAAAACGCGCAAAACAAGCCGTAAGCTGCGAATCCGCATCGCCAAACTAACGCTCGACGCAGAAACCTACGCCTGCGAATTAGGCCAACTAAACTGGTCTCAATTCTGCAATAAACTCCAAGGAACACTGGGAACCCGTCGGACCTGGCACCTGCTCCGCTCCCTTATGGGAACAACAGAATCCAAATTAACTACGGCGCCACAACTTCGAAGACTTATACACAACCACCCAGGCACTGAGCAAGACCTCATCCAAGAACTAAAACAACCCCTCGAAGCAGCATCATCAAACCTAGCGCACGTTCTCCCACCATACACCGGTACCCCCATCCCGAATTAGATGAACCTTTCTCCATCGCCGAAATCGAAGCCGCAGTACACAACCTCACAAAGAACACCACCCCGGAAAAAGACAAAATTCTAAACAAACTACTTTGAAACGTCGAACCGAAGAGCCCTTTAAGACCTACTACAATACATCAACAATCGATGGACAGCTGGTTCTCTACCACCCCCCCCCAAACACGCGGATATAACTCTCATACATAAACCGGAAAACCCCTAAACCCCAGAAATCTACGACCCATCTCGCTGACATCCTGTGTGGGAAAACTTCTAGAACTATGGTTCACAACCGAGTTTCACCCCACATCGAGGAAAACGGTTACTTCCCGGATACGATGTATGGATTCCGTCCACATCTCTCAACCCAAGATGTTCTCCTTCAACTGAACGAAGACATCATAGACAAACTAACAAATTACCACAAATTTCCAGTCCTAGCGCTCGACATCAAGGGGGCATTTGACAACATAACGCACCAAGCAATCCTTCAAGGTCTCGCCTCCACTAACTGCGGCCAATGTCTCTACAACTACATTATTTCCTTCTTAACCAACCGCACCGCTGCAGTGGGTATCGGACACCTCCGTTCCGACATTTTCCAAACTATACCTGAAGGAACACCACAAGGATCAGTGATATCTCCACTACTCTTCATCATCGGCATGAAGGACCTACCTCCTCTACTACAAACGATCTCTAACCTCCGACACGCCATATATGCGGATGACCTCACACTCTGGACACCTACGGGCTCCATAGGTGACCAACAAGACGCCCTCCAAACTGCCATCCAAGTAGCACAGCAGTACCTGCAAGCACGGAAGCTGGAATGTGCCAATGAAACATCCACCTTACTTACACTATGCAAACGAACACCTAAACAACGCGCCAACTTCATACCAGATCCGGAGCTCAGCATCAATAGTCAACCCGTCCCAACGTACCCCACCTCCGAATTCTGGGGCTCACCATATCCCAAGACGGATCGGGTGCCCAAACAATCCTCCCCTGCAACGTACTCTCACACAACTCGAGCACCTCATCCATCGCGTCTCTCACCGAAGATTTGGCCTTCAAGAAAGAGATACTCTTCGCCTCATACAAGCCATCCTCATCAGCCGGATAGCATATGGTACTCCGTATATAGCCCTAAAACCATCCGAACAAGTCAAACTAAACACTGCGATACGGCAAGCCTACAAAACCGCACTGGGATTGCCCCCCAAAACGTCAACAGAGAAACTACTACAACTAGGTGTCCACAACACGTGGGAAGAAATCCAAGAAGCGCATCGATTCTCACAACATACACGCCTCCGGCTCACCTCCACGGGTAGAGCCACGCTTCGCCGGCTAGGATACTCGACCCCACAAGAGCATGATCAGAAGACACGCATTCCCCTAGCCAAACGACAATCCATCAAAGTGGCACCAATTCCACGCAACATGCACCCGACATACAACAAGGCACGACAAGCAGCAAGGGCCCGAGCCATCCGTGCACAATACGACCATTTCCCTTCACTCGCTATGCAGACGCATCTTCATATTCCCACAAATCTGCCCAAGCTGCCAGTGTGACCGACACCAACGGAAAAGAACTAACAGCAGTCACAGCTCTTATGGCATCCATAGAAACGTCCGAAGAAGTTGATATCGCCATCGCCGCCACCACTGGCGAAGAATATCTAACTATACTCACTAACTCCCAAGCTGCATGCCGCAACTGCCTCATTGGACGGATATCACAACCAGCATTGGCTATCCTACAACAAGTTAAGCAGCTTCCAGAAATACACATTGTCTGGTCCCCTGGACACGAATCTCTCGAAGGAAACGAGGCGGCACACGCCGTTGCCCGCGTCCATATACACCGGGCCATTTCCTAAGAGGGAGCAGACTTCAAACTCAAGACAACCTCAAGCCCACGACTCTTCAAAAATACGCCGATATACTCGGCCACTACCGGCACGGGCGCCAACAATATCCAGCCCCCACCCGCAATTATGCAGGGCCGAAGCTACCATCTTCCGATGACTACAAACCAACTCTTACCCCCCCCAATACCCAACTGCATGCCATGTACCCTACCCTCTACCCCGCTTCTTGTAAATACTGCCCCCACCCTGGCACCCTATACCATCTAGTATGTGAGTGTCAACTAACCCCATCCCTTACTCCATATCCCCAACCCACATACGAGCAGTGGGCGGCACGGCTGACCAGCCCCGACCTCTCCTCCCAGCGTAGCCTGGTGGAGAGGGCTGGAGTGGCCAGCACAGGCCAGGGTATCCCGGACTAGAGCAAACCCCCACCAGGCGGGTGCCCAGACATCAGCACCAAAGGCTCACCATAATAAAGTTTATTCCTCCTCCCTCCTGCTCCCCCCTCCCCCCCCCACCCCCTCCCGACCATAAACATTCGCAGTGCGCTCGTCGGCTGTCCCGTCGTCGCCCATTCCCTACGCATTCGCTACATTGCCCTTTAATAGGCGTGCTTCTTGCACTCCGATGCGCCGAAATTGGATGTTGGTTTGTGTCAGTTTAGACCCTGGCGCGTGGCCAGGCTACTGCCGATACATTGTCTGACCAGCTTATTATGCCTCTTCCCACAAGGACGATTTGTACAATATATTTACCCGGGCCGTCAGTGCCTGCGAGCCAGTTTGTTTTTATTTGGCATTCGCGGCTTCGGGTCTAAAATTGCGAGCCGTCCCTTACCCAGTGCGCCTTGACCCAGCGTGTGCAGACCCGAATCGCAGATCTCTATAATGGTGGCGTTGAACGCTTAATATTGCTTTCCCGTTGTTAAACCTGAGGAATATTGCACATAATATTCCAAACACACACACACACACACATATAACAAACGCACGCACAAATTGCATATAAATTTATGAAATAAACTTTTCTTCAATTTCTTGGGGAAATCACCGAATGGTAGCTCTAAACACCATTATAAGGAGTGCGTGTGATACAGCTCGAATTTACGATAGTATTGTTTTTTACACTTACAGGTAAAAAATAAAAGCTGCGCAGAAGATCTACACTAGCATACTCACACAAGCGCATGGAAGGAAGACAAGCGTAAAAGGGTGATTTCAGATAAGATCGACCAAAGCGTGGCTGGTCGACACTTTTAAATCAACTGATGTTTTTATATACTATTGTCTAGTGCCTGGTATAAACGAATCCAAACTTAGTTTTGACCAGAAAGAATATTTGGGGACAGGAAAAATCGTAAGGCATGAAGGGTGGACAGTTGAATTAACCAGCACTGATGGAGGGGGCAAGTTTGCAAGTGAATAACTAAAACGATAACATTAGGAGAATATTAATACCTTTTAGACACAAAATATGGGTACAGCTTGCTTGTAATATAAAGTAATAATATTAATGTAAATTTTATTTATTTTTCTACAAATTGCCAATAATGCCTCTTCGAACGACAAGTGGCAAAATTTGGAGGCTTGTATCTCATGAAATAATTTAATCATTAGTTTATAATTTGTAGATAGTATTCTACTTATATATGGCTAATATTTAAAAAATAAATAAGGTATCTGAGTGATACGATAGTCAGGATATATTTAGGCAAACATGGGAAAAAATCAAACAACGAAACATTCCGATGCGAATAAATAAAAAAACACACCTTCAATTTTTTTTTTAATTTGGGTAACCTGTTATACTTTATTTCAGCATTCATTTCTATTAAAACATGTTGAATTATTTTATTGAGAAAGAAGAAACAACTTCCCAAATTAGGGTCCTTTTTCAAAGCTTACACTTAGCAGTGCCCATAAAGGAAGTGGCTCTGAGTTCCAGTTTCATGAAACTTACACATATATTTTATATAATTTTATTCAGATGAGGCCATTGATAACTATAGAAATCGTTCACACACTAAAATTGAGAAGAAACTTCAGTGTACAAAGAGCTATCATATTACAAACTAGTGATCTGAGAAAAGATCCTGCAGCCATCGGCCACTGGGAACTTTGTGTACTTTGTTTTCCTACGACACTATATGCTCCTCTCTCTTATCCTCTATCTCCATCTCTCTCTCTTTTATATATCCCTGACGTATATCTAGGATAAAAACATATTCAAACATTCCCTTTCTGCGTGATTGTGCTCTGTGGCGAGCAACAATCATCTCCTCGCGAAGATCACGATTATGGCGCAATAGTTGACGGAAGTAGCAGGCGACACTCGTCGCTAGTTCTGGCAAAACGGCAAATACAAACTTTTTTCGCATTTCCCCACTCGCTGTCAAGGATGAGGGGTTCGCTTTAACCAGCAAAATATGACCGCCGATGCCTGTTTGCTGAGCAGTCGTGCCTGTCGCCATCACACTCGCTGGCTTCGCGGCCGATAATATCAGGCGCAAAGAGGCACACCGACAGAGAGCAGAGCAGAACCCTAAATACTCGAGCCCTGCCTAACATACAATAGAGCGTAAACACTCTCGCCATGTTAACCTAGGAAAGGTTAACATGGCGACAGCGTTTACGTTTCGGTGAGGAAGAGCATGGCGTGTGCTATGAGCCGGATCCTTACACGAGGTGCAAGGTGAGCCCTGAGAACCTGTCTGTTGCCCTAGAGTACTTCACGAAAGACGAGCTGCAATGTTAGCGCCAAAGTCCCAACCAGAATGACATGATCTCTGTCATGCTCGACGTGGACATAACGTTCGTGCCAAAGCGCTTCCTGACACGCCCAATCCGAGAGGCGTTTCCGTGTTTACAAAGACAAGCATTCTGATTCCGGCGTTGGGCTAACGAAACTTTATTCCTTGCGCTCTAGATGGGTCAAATGTATTCCAGGCCAGGAAGTGTGCGTTTGTGTGTGCTGCGCCAATTATTACCTTTGTATTGCCGCTGTAGAGAACGTTACAGGCTCAACATTCAACACTGGTGAAATGAACTCATCGTTTCTGTGCGACCCACTAACGAGTCTGTGTCTTTAAGGAGACTATGATCACTGCCCAAAAGGCCAGTCTTTTACACTCGAGGAACTTTATATCCCAGAGTATGAAGAGATTGTCCTTACAACATAGAAGTCCGGCTACCTTGTGAAAAAACAAAAAAAAACATTGGATGCTGAGCCTTTCCTAAAAGACGTTCAAGTAACGATTGAAAGTTGGATATTTCACAACCATGTCAGGCAAACGCAAGATAAAGCGATCTACGATGAAAAGCAGCTGCATGCAACGCGAAAGCATTATCTTTCATTTCGACTTTGCTGAAAATTGGACCATCGTGCTTCCTGACAAAGTTAGAGCACACCACTGAAGAAAAAAGTTAAAATTTTTACATGTGTAGTGACGACAAGAAAATCGACAAACAGCGTTGCTATCATCAGTGACGACCTGTGTGACGACGTCGCTCTCACGTGCTTGGCTGTAGAAAAAGTAAAATAGTGGGTTGAAGACAACGTTGCGGCAGGCACGTAGCCAGGGGGCCCATGGGGCCCGGACCCGCCCCCCCATTCCCCGAAATCTTCCATTTTGCCGGGGCGTCCTCGCCTCCCTCTCCCTAATACAGCATTTTGTTATGGGCGCCCCCCCCCCCCCCCCCCCGAAACAAAATTTTGGCTACGTGCCTGCGTTGCGGTATACTCGCACTTGACGTACGTAAGTGACGGGGCCGCCAGTCATTTTAAGAATTGCCACCAGCTTCACCAGTTTGCACAGAATGATTGCCCACAAGCCCAGTGGTTATTTTCTGCATCTGGACATGGGAAAATGCATGCGACGGAGCTGGCGGACTCATGAAGCACCGGGTCACGCTGAACAACCTGAGAGAACGTTCAGTAAACGCAATTCAGACGGCCAGGACAATGGTGAGCGTTCTATTTGAGAAACTAGGTACATCTTGCGCACCTGGACGAAAATTAAGTTGTTCGGTATCGTCAACAAAAAAAAAAAAAAGAAGATTCGCTGACAGTACCCGACTTTCCTGGCATTCAGTCTTGGCACGCGTGGCGGCTGTGCAAGTCATCAACAGAAAAAAACCTGTGACATATATGCAGCACGGACAGTCGGATCTGTTTAGAATAAACTTTATTAAATAGGTATACCGAAGAAAGCCTTAGTGTAAAGTGCCGAATTCGATTCCCCAAGGACTACTCACTTTGAATGCAGGGTTATCTTATTTATCACAGTTTTCTTCGCGGGGTATTTAACCTGCTGTTTTACTTGGTGATAGCTTATAATCTTTATTTGATCACCATACGAGAATCACGAAACGTTATCCTCGCGCAGGATAAAATATATCGGCTGGCTACGATCCATTCGTACACCGAGAGTATCGAAGATCTTACAGTCCGGCGCGGTGGGCGCTCACCTGAAATGGTTTGTCCTCGCAACTACATAACGAACCTAAACAATTTTAGTATTCCATATTTATTTTTGTGTAGTGAAGTAAAGTTGTTTCTTTTTTTAAATATAAATTATACCGTAAAGTAAATCTTCACATTGCATCATCTTTTCTCTAATCACAAGTATCTAGTATGATACCTCTTTGTACCCTGTATGTAAAATGCTGTATATAGTTTGTCCTCACTTTTAGTGTTTGACCGATTGCTCTTGTTGTCAGTGACCATTTGATAAAAATATGTGAAAGATGTGTGTTAGTTTCTGAAACTGGAGCTCAGAGTCACTTCTCGCATAGGGCACTGCTAAGTGTAGGCTTTGAAAAAGGACTTTACTTTGGGGAGTTGTGTCTTCTTTCTCAATAAAATAATCAACATGCTATATTAGAAATGAATGCCGAAATAGAGTATGACAGGGTACCCAAATTTAAACAAAATCGATTTTTTATTTTAAGTTTGCATCGGAATTGTTTTGTTGTGTGATTGTCTCCCATGTTTGCCTATATATATATCCCGACTATCGTATCACTCAAATACCTTTTTTTTTAAATATTAGCAATATATAGGTAGAATACTACACTGCACATGATATGATAATGATTAAATTATTTCACGAGATACAGGCCTCCAACTTTTGCCATTTGTCGTTCGAGCAAGCATGTTTTGGAATTTAAAAAAAATATAAATATAAATATAATATATTAAAAACAAGCTGTACCAATAGTTTGTTTTTAAAAAAAATATTCGAATTATTCTAACATTATCCTTTTAGTTATTCGGTTTTAAACGTTCCCCTCCATAAGTGCGCGTTAATCCAAGTGTCCACCTCTTCATGCCTTACGATTTTTCCTGTCCCCGAATATTTTTGGACAAAACTAAGTGTGGATTTGTTTCTACCAGACACTAGACAATGGCATATAAAAACATCAGTTGATCTAAAAATTTCGACCAGCCACCCTTTGGTCGATTTTATCTGAAATCACCCAGAAGGAAATCGCCGTCGTGTCGCCGCGTTGCAAGTACACGCAAAATAACGTATTAAAAAGAATGTTCTACGGGACGCCGAAACATTTTCCTTTTAGAATCATAATAATAATACAAACAAACAAGTTCAGTACTTGCGCATCAATTGTCTTTGGACCCTTAAAAGAAAATGCATTAATATATATCAGCGCCATTTTAATGTGTTCCTCCTGGTAGCGCGGCCACCTAGCTCAGAGCGCTTTTAAATGTCGTACTTACTCGCAATAGAATCATGACCAGTGCTCACAAAATGGTCGCTAGCAGTTTCGGAAAACCTAGAAAAAGCATCTCCTGCAGCGCGAACCCTGATCTGTTGGAAAGCCAGCAAGCGTGACAGTTAAACACGACAACACGCGTATGTTACTATTCAAGATCCCGCTTTTATGCTTTCGTCAACATCTCAAAAATGTTTCTCGAAATGTGGGAGCTTCATGACAATAATGATATATCGTAAGGTAAGCCAGCGTTCACCTTTCATGTTTACAACCGTTGTTCTTACCATTCATGTGCGGAACGAAGTTGTTACGTTGCCTATCTCTTCTGGACTTTGCATCAGCCTGCAGTCGGGTGTAAAAGACCTACTTGAGCGAGAAAAAGAGCGCGAAGCAGTCTATGTGATTGATGTTGACTGAACATCGCCGTTGCTCTCCGCAAGTGAAGCTACGAGCATAGCCAACATCAAGCTCCTTAAAAATTACATAAAATAATAGATGCTCGCTGATTTTGCACACAAATATCATGAGCCCTTCATGCCATTCTGGAAAGTGTCGTATATTAAGAAAACGTTTATGACACCTGTAAAAGCACACAGCACTAACGCGGGGATCCTCGTTTTAGGAAACTTAATAGTGCAGTAAAGCGCCACGACTATTCAAACGTGGGCTATAATACCTTTAACTTGAAAAGAAAACAACACGATCCCAATATTTACATCAGTTCTTTTTCATTTTGTTTCCTCTTTGAATACCGTAGCGGAACAAAGAAGTCATGTGGTAGATGCGCGTCGTTTTCACGCGCCGCAAAAGGCCACAGCGCTTTGTCCTTCGCCTGAAAGATGAAGTCGGAAGGGCGGATGGCACGACGTCCGACAGATGGCTGGTTGAGTCTGCATAAGGTATATTTCCCACGCGCGCAACCGCGAACTGCAAACGGGGGATGCGCTTCGCAATTTAGGCAATTTTTTTTCGGCGAGAAGAACTTTTTTTTTCCCAGGAAAAGAATGGAAAGATAGACATGCGGATGTCAGGACATCGAGGTGTCAGTTTTTGAGTTGTTTCGGTTAATTGTTTTGCTTAGCGGATTGTTTTTATCGGGCGATGCGGTTTTGCATCTCCCACATCCACGTAACGCCTACTGGAAGCGGCAAGAACAGTGGTTCTTGTGTTCCGATTACAAACAGCGCGTTTCTTCTTTATGCCAAGTACTATACTCCAAGGTGTGGATCGACAAGACCTTGGGTATTCTGACAGCAGCGCCTACACACCGGTGATCTTCCTTTGTTTGGACAGACATGTTACCACTAGTTTCGACGGACCGAAGACACGACGGACCGCCTTCTCTTCTATGTGAGTGAGAAGGTGCCAACCTATTCAAAAGCGGGGAGAGGTCGTTCTTGATACATCATGTAAGCTTTGTGATGATCCGATGAGTTTGGACACATGTCGAACTCTTAGCCAGCAATCTCCGACTAGTCCAGCGTGTAGTCCCCAGCGATCGGCCTTAAATGACCTGTACAGAGCTATTTGTAAGTGCTTTTATTCTATATAGATAGTGAGAGACGTTCTGAATCGTTACTTTTTGTGTTCGAAGTCATTTTGATTTCTGTTCTGCCTGTTAAAATGTGACTGTCTTCAGGGTGATAGATTTCATGTGTAGTAATGTCCTTCAAGCATGACCAAAGCCCAATGCAACAGAACCGTTGTGTAGTTGTTATATGACAAAATTCCGGTTTGTGCGGTGGGAGTGAAGGATCAGTTATGTCACACGCGCTATATGACTGTATTTGTCGGTAACTCTCTTTGCTCGACAAGCTTTTATTTATGTGCGAAATCTTTTTTAAATTATTGATTTATTAAAGTGTCATGTTTTTTTCAACTGTGGTGTAATTTCGTAAAACACGTTATTTATTGGACGGTTAAATTACGAGTAAATTCGACACTGGTGAGCTGAAGAGGGAGTACAGCTCGTTTTAAATATAACTTTTAAAAAATATAAAGGCAGTATGGGCACATTTATAACTACATATTTCTGTGCCTCAAATGCGGTAGATGTTAAAAACATATTTTCTTCAGATTAACGTAGAAATAAAGGTGAGAACTTAAAATGACGAGATATTAATCAACATTTTGCAAGAATAGGGCTAATCATTTGATTGATTAATCGTCCTAGTACTTCAAAATTTTTTAATCACTAATCAATAGTTTTAACCTAGATTGGTTGAGTTCTAAGTAAGAATACGTCGGGTGAACAAAGAAGCAGTTAACGCCTTGGCCGGCTTTGTTAGAAGCAGCGTCTCAGTCAAGAGCGGGTGAAAGCAAGCACTGCCAAAGCCAGCGCACGAGCAGAGCTGGGCTCGAACCGCGTCTCAAAACGCTCGCGCGCCCCAAGCCTTTGCAGTGCTTTCTTTCACGCAGTCTATGTAAGTCACTGATCTTAAGAAGCCGGCCCATGGCCGGCTTGCTAGTATTAGTGTCTCAACATAGACTGTGAAAAGAGAACATGTTAAGCCTGGGACACGCGAGTCCTTGAGACTCGGCTTCACGTGCCACTCCTCCTCGTGCGCTGGCTTCTGCAGTGCTTATTCTTTCACACAGTCTCACCTAAGACAGTGATTCTAGCAAGCCGGGCCCTAGGTGTCTCACCTGGTGCCTCATTTATTTTAGAAAGTAGTAATTTGTCTCTTAGCATACTCAGGTTTACTATATACAACATACCGAAAATATTTCGCTTGTAATGAAA
>JAZHYW010019688.1:0-10013 GCA_037355805.1 Ixodes ricinus | reverse complement strand
TAGGACCTTAAGCTACTTGAAGGGCGTATTTACAAGTTTCAAGATACCTAGCTTGCATTTGTGAATTTGTTTATATCAAGAAATTGTGCCTTCAAGAACAGACAATTTAAATTGTTTAATGGCTGCAATTCACTTTTTCTAAGCAAAAGAAAAAAAAACACTAGAAGGAAAGCGCTTATTTAGTTTATCAATATGCAGTAAGTTAGGCAGTTACCTTCTCCAGTTTCCGAAGATTTAGCAATCTTCTCGTTAATAAATTGACGGAAGCCACCAGTCAAGCGCTTCCCCCCCCCCCAAAAAACGGCCGTTCGCGTGGAGCTATTTAGTATTTGCATGGCTGTACATGCCTGCTCCCACAGGCAGCACATGCTGGGCACCTGAGAGCGCTGGAGTTGACGTCATGACTGAGCGGTTGTTTCTCATATTTTCTTGCATTTAGTCATATAATTGAAGCAAAGTAATGTCATACTCTGAATCGCAGGATTAAAGTGCACTAGAGTTCAGCTCTAACTCACTTTTTGAGAACTTCTCCCACTGCCTTAACTAACAAGTCTAATACATATTCTGCATTTGCTGCATTGCAAAGATTTGTTCCTAATGGTATTTAGTCAAATATTAATAATTTCATGGTATCACTAAACAGCTAGTACTCACCTTCTTAAAGCTCATGTTTTCTTTTAAGGTGCAGCCATGGCTCTTCTTCGGAGGTATCAGACAAAAGTGCCGTCCGAATGCGTAGTCTCCCAGTTTCAAGTTTTGGCTTGAAGATCCTCTTCAGAAGCTAAGAATGAAAGAAGCAGATTTGCATGTATCATACAGCCTAGGTGCAAGAAATGCATGAGCTGAAAAGTTTTATCACCGTCGGACTATTTTTAAATTCCACCACGATTCAAAACAAAACCGAGATATGCCAGAAAGAAAAAGAAGAAAAAAGCTACAGTAGCAAAGGGTCATTTTCGAAGTTAGGAAAGCGCATGCCCACAACACAAAACACAGGGATCTTTTCACCTCAGTACAGTGAATCACACTTTGTAGACACGAAGGATCATTTCCTAGAAAAAATCGTAAGGGTGCAGGCGAGCTGGTGAATATTGACACGTTGAATTAGGAGACTGGGGTAAAGAAGAAACATCAAAATGTAGAAGGGAAAGAAAATCCTAGTTTGAAACGCACGCTACCATCGTCTGACCAATTTCGACATTTAGTGGTGCATCTTGCAATGCATCGTGAACTGAGAGAATCGCATTTAAAATGCGAAAGGTGGCATAACAAAATGCAAGATTCCAAGCACGAAACTTACCTTCCAAGAGCAATATCCGTGCCTTGTAAAACTTAGAATCATTGTCCCATTTCACATTGTATTTCATCCTGTCGTTGAATTCATCCAGGCGGCATAGCTGGAGATTTTTTATATTCTTGATGGGCACGATCGCCTGTTCATTATCGTCTACGTACCGGACGTACGCGTGGGTTATCATCGCGGCGCTATGTACAACGTGATGAAACATGCGATTGTCGTGTCTGTTGACAATAAAGAAATAACGCGCGGTGTTTTTCTGCGCGGACAATAGGCGGACTTGGATTGGCTACCGACTACATACATCTAGCCTGCCAGATCGGCTAGAAGTTCGGCAAAATAAACGCGTGTCATGGAAATGAAGATATGGAAATAAAATTGTAGAAGATAATAAGATACGTGGAGCTAAATCTGAGGAAGCTTTCTTTAAGTGGTAAATATAAATTGGAAAGCATAATTCCAATTGGGATGACCAATTGGAAAGATGCATCCAAATTGAGAATGCCACAATTCCAGTTGGATAAGGAATTGGACGGATGCATCCAAATTGGGCATGCCACAATTCTAGTTGGAAAAAGGAACTAGAAAACTGTACCCCAATTAGAATAACCGATTGAGGTCCCAAATTCTGATTGGGAACCATAATTCTACTTGGGACAATGAATTCCCGAAGAAAAATGCATACCAACTAGAATACCCAAAAATAGTCAGCGTGCAGGCGAGCTGGTGTAAGTTGAACATGATTGTAAACCTGAGACTGGGACAGAAAGAGAACAGAACATAAGGTAGAAAAATAGGAGGCAACGTCTCAAGAACATGATGTAAACCTGAGACTGTAGGGGCAGAAAGAGAACACAACAGAAGCGTGGAAAAGAGGAGGCAGCGTCTCAACGTTGCCCTCTCTTCTGCTACCTTCTGTTGTGCTCTCTTTCTGCCCGTCTCAGGATTTACAATCATGTTGGAATGCCCAACTAGGGCCTCAATTCGAATTGGAATGTATAATCACAATCGGAATAGCCAATTGAAAAATGGAACCCAATTGGAATAACCAATTGGCTGCCCTAATGCTTATTAGGCTATACCAATGGAAATTCCAATGGGCATTTTTAACTGGGGTGAACCACTGTGGGGGTTTCACCTGAACGAGGCACCTGTCAATCCTCGCCGGTGTCGATGGAGCCCCAGCATAGAACTGCGACCCTGTTGAGGTGATCCAGATCTTACACAGCTGCTTTACAATGCCCTCAAGGACACAGTGCATGTAGTCGGGGTTCACGCCCCACTCAAGGTAAAAAACCTGGCAGGTTCATCAGTGGCGTAGGGTCCTTTGACACCATTGCACGGTGTACCTTGTTGTAGGGCTGTCACCATGTCCCGTTGACGCCCCTTGACGTCCTCTCCAGCGGCATTGCTTGATTTCCAGCTACTGGATACTTCATCGAGCCTGAAAACAAAAAGAACCTATTATTTTTTACTTTGTTCTGAATAAATCTGCTACCTCACAATTTTAGGAATGGAATAAAATAATACTCCAGGGTATTAAAATGCGTTAAAGCAGTTACTGGGGTTTACAAGTTTACACAAAATATCCAATTAAATATAAAATTTTAGGCGCCCTTTAGATTTGCACGTCTTGTGGTGAAACTGCGAAGAGCAAAAGCTCAGGAAAACATTTTTTTTTAATTTTGATTTTTTGCAATGCATCACGCAACAGGGAATACAGAACTGTAGTGTCATAGGTACTATTAATCGTGAACAATATGAGCATGAACAGACGTCTACAATTTTTTACTAATCTACAAGTTTTAAACAAGTTATTGTTCAGACGAAAGTCAGAGATGCAAAGTTTAGATCCCATTTTATGTGCAGTCCGAAGGTTGAGAGTTATCAAAGAATGTGGAAGCCAGAAGCATGGTAGGAAGCCAGATAGAGTGTTCCCTTTCAAATTGTTCTCGGTAGTACATGTGTGTCCTCTTAGTTCTGCATTATTGTTGATCTAAACTTCAATAATATGTCCAGTGTCCCTCGAAGAACTCATTTTACTTACCATTAAGAAAAGTTCGTTCTTGTAGGCAGTAGCTACAACCGAAGTATCCGTTATACTGTTTGACTTTCAGCATTGCTGTCCGTGCAGGCGCATCGACACAGCAACATACAACCCTCACTCTTGACTGGATTGCTCGCCCTTCGCAGTCCTACGTGTCGACGCCCACCTGTCCAACATTTTGCACGAACTGTTCAAGATGCATAGTCATGTCTGGGTGGCCAGGCCCAAACCACAATCCACAAAGTAGAACGTTGCTCCACCACAGAGCAATAGGGAGCTCGTTCACAACGCACTGCAGTGGCCACAGGGACGACTTCGAGGAGCTGAATACCCGTGCCCCATCCGTGTTCATCGTGAGAGTGAGGTCACTCCACGCGCCTGCTGCCTCTTATTTCTGGTATAGAGTGCCATCCACAATGTCAGTCATTGTACCATTCACACGTTCTCTCTTGAGTGCACCAAGCAAGCTCTTGGCAGTTGTCTTGTCCTGACGGAGGATCGCCATCTGCTCCTTCAGGTCGACAGTTGTGAAGAAATTTCCCTGCTTGAGGTCATTTCGAACGCTTTCACTACAACTCGGACACTTGAGGTCTTCTTGTGGCTTACCAACGTATGCGTTACACACTGTGCAGAAGAGGTGGTGATGGATCATTCGACTTTTTAGAGTCGACCAGGTCTTGCGCAGGAGATATGTCGTTTCAGGCAGTGCATCTTTACCAACCAAGAAGTTTGACAACTTCAACAACCCCTACATTTGGGACCACTTCAGACCGGACTGCGCGCCGTAGGACACAATAGCTACGATTGCTTCTGTCACTCTGAGCATCCCGTTGGGCAGGATCACAGTGGAGTACTTTGCAAGGAAGTTCTGCCAGTCCGTGTCACTTTCGTCAGAGTCGCAATCGCCGTCTTCACCGTTACAAGTACCGGTGCCGTCAACGCCGCTGGAGTTGTTGGAGCGGTAGCTCTCTTCACGAGTCGCTAGTCTCTTCACGGCAGTGTGTTCTGTTGCTAGCACCACCGTTAGCGTCCCCAAGGCTTTCATGTAAAGCCTCTTGCACTTCACTTTCAGAGCAATCGTCCCGCGCATCGCCTTCCCCGCCATTTTGAATTATCTGCACCTCATCGTGTTGCACGACTTGGGCGGCAGAAGCAGACCCTGTTGAAGCGGCAGCGTCAGTAGCATTGTGCTGTTTTCTTTAAACAACGCAGTTGTTCTTGGAACATTGTAGTCATTTCTAGGTTCAAGGTATTGTTTTATTTTCACTGAGCGAGTACAAAAGAGTCAGTCTCTCGCGCGATGAGTTCGATAACCTCATCGTCAAGAAAAAACTTGTAGAACTGATACGGGGTGTCGAGCTGTAGCACGCTGACCGGAAGGTTTGTAGATCCAAGGAAGTTTACTTCATCGGAGGACTTTCTTAGTGTGTCAAACTTCCACACAGGGCGACGAGGACCATGGATCGGGTCTGAAGATGACGGTTCCTCTTCTTCGCTCTCATCGGTAGATGTTGCCGAGTCCTCTATGGGTGCTTTTGCTCGGGGTGCTACATCTGAGTGAAGACATGGCCATAATTAGAGAGGTTCTAGGCTTTTCACAAAACTATTTACGAGTAATCAGTTTCCATACATTCCTCATCATCATCCGAAACAGAGGTGCCATCGCTGTCACTCGGAAGCCGGCTGTGGGTCCCATAAAACGACTTCGAATCCATGCTTTAACCTTTTGCAGTAAAAACAACAAAAATAAATTGTAATAACATGCAAAATGCTACATATAGTTCCACGCGTCAAACTCTATCCATACACAAAAGTCATACTTAAAACAGCGCACAAGTACAGGAGGAAGAAAATAAAACACAGGAAAGAGCGCTGACTCCCAACTTATGTATTGTGAAAGAAAGAGAAAGAGGAAGCTTCCCAAATGAAGCCCACGTGCACCCACAAGGTAAAAAGTAAGAAGAAAAACATATACATGACTAAATTTCGGTAGAAAAGGAGAAAACAAAGACATTATAAGGTCACGACGAAAAAGAGCAGGAGAAAAAAAGAAGAAAACAGTAAACAAGCATTTTTTTTCATATACGTACAGGCCGGCCAAGATCACTTGTATGCGGCGGCTAGGAAGTCTACCTCGTTGTCACTCACAAAAAGGGAAGAAAAAGCGCTGGGTCAACATGCAGCGCTTTTACCTTCTTTCTGCCTATAAAAAAATGCTCCAATGCAAAAAAAAAGTCCTGGCGCAAAATAGTCGGTTTTTAGCTAAGACAGACCCACACCGCCATATGTGCGAAGTACGCATCGAGCACGCAAGTCTTCATGGCTTTGAGAAGCGAACAGAGCCCGCGCCATACATGCGGTCGGAGAGTACCCGCAACCGCATGGTGCAGCACACAAGGTCCGATTTTCCTCGAATTTTAGTTTTGTTTTAAACAGTTTGAGAGGTGCTGTTTATTGCTTCTAATATTTTTCGTTACGAGCGATACAACAACATAAATAGTTATTAAAGATATAGGCACACCGAAACTGGCCGTACTTGTCGGAAAGCGCAGCCAAAAGAAACTCCATCTCTAAATTTGACTGACGACCGACAGATGGCAGAAGTGGCGCTGCATGTTGCCAGATATTCTAGAAATATCGCCAAAATCTTTTCTAAGTCGCAATAAACATGACTAAATTGCTGTGAAAATACATATTTTGGTATGTAGCATTTGTACTACATTGTGAAGTAAAGGGGTTGGGGGGGGGGTGCTAAGAGGCTGCAGCCCAGGGCCTCATCTTCGAGAGCTGGAGAATGGTACCCATTTATTCTTAACGTGCTTGAAATATGGGACCCAGATAACGGAACTTCGAACTGGCACGTATGAAGCGAGAAAAACACGAGGAGACGAGGGCTCCTGCCTAATGAACTTCGTTTGGCCTGATAGGTTTGGGCGACCGTGGTAACCTTGGGTAGCTGCAAAAACAGCAACCCCCACCACTCCGGTAGGCCCTTATTTGCTGACGGATTGCTGGGGAGCTTTTTGGTTTCCCGTCAGTCCCTTCTTTGCTCTCCTTCTCCCGCTTTGGGAGAGGGGGATAGAGGAGCCGTGCTTCGAGTGCCTCCCGGCAATGTCCTTGTTATCTCCGCGTCTGAGCATTAGCGGGAGCACTTAAAAGGAAAGCTTGTGGAGACGTTCTTCGAAAAACGCAAGCAGATGCGGGTGTCTTGGGTTGGAGCATCCCGCTAAGGCCGATAGTCGCATTACTGCCGAGAGTGCATTAAAGCCGGGAGGGGCGGAAGGGCCGTGAGTGGCTCTGAGGCCAGTAGGGCGTAAGGGCAGAGAACTGCATTATGGCCGATAGTCTTCGAATGGACTGGTGCGGCCGCCTTCTCGGGGGTCGCGTTCTGGTTGACGAGTTTAGTTGCCACCAAATAAGATAGATGGCGCCACACTGAGCGTGATGGATGAACAGTTATTCTCAGTGTCACAACTCAGACCTCATTTTTAAGCTTAACATATTTTCAGTCTCGTCATTCGCCGAGGTCTCTTCGCAGATCGCAATGATTGGCGCTCAGAGTATTCTGCGGGAAAGTAGACGTATGGGCATTTTTAAAAGTGTATCTGTTGGAGACTGCAAATACTGCGGTCTTGGGTTTGTTTCACCCTTGACGGCCGACACCAGTCGGTACGCCCACCTTGCCTAGCCGAATTTTGTAGCGTGAGCTACACTGGCCGAGGTTGAGCAGTTTCGCGTGGCTCGCATGATGAGCCGTGCTCCGTGCTGCGCAAGCGGCTAGGGCAGCAGATGACGTCAGGCCACGGCGCACAATAGCTGGCGTCGCCGGAGCCGACGCCGCCGCGGGCTCCGCCGCCACCGCGCGCGCCTCGCCGGTCTGCGCAAGCGCGAGGAGCAGTGACGTCACACGGCGCACAGCTGGCGCGCCGGAGCCGCCGCCGCCGCGGGCTCCGCCGCCACCGCGCGCGCCTCGCCGGTCTGAAACATTCCAGAGGAGTGACGTCATAGCCGCGGCAGACGCACTGGCGCCGCCGCGTGCCCAGCTGTGCGCCTCCGTTGCGCAGTAGCCAAGTCTGACGCTGCACCGGAGCCGCTTGATAGCGCCTCTCATTTTGTGCGCATAGGCTCACGCTACGCATATCCTGGCATAGCCGAGCTAAGCCACCGCAATTTTTTTCACTTATTTATTTGCTTTTCTGCGCTTTATCATCGCTTATTCATTTGATCAGTAGTTCCCTCATCTGCATATTTGGATTGCATGCACACAGACACACACACATGCACGCTACGTGCCGTTTGGTGTAACATTCCTATATTCTAATAATCGGCTTTTTAAGAGCTCAGTGAAAAATTTATTGCATTTTTTCAATTTTCAGTACTTCAACTAAATTAATTGTCTGATTCTACCGGGCGGCTACAAAAACGATGAGTAAGGTTCATTTTAGAAATATTATTTTTAATCTTTTTCAGCGAAACACTGAAGAAAACACATGCATGCGAACTAGGAAATATTAAAAACACATGGGCCATGTTAAAAAAGAAAAAAAACTGGCCGCCACGCTTTTTCTTGCCTAGCTGTTTAGCCCTAGCAGCCAGGACACTCCATCAAGGAAGGCGTTGATGTTGTGTGTGAACTGGTGCTGTAGGTTCGACATGGCTGCTTCTCCCATTCCTGCTACGGCGCTCATGTAGCTCCACTGTCGCGCCAGGTTCGCTTTGTGGGTGCTGATGGCGTCGTTGTGTGCCGCATATCTTGGCCTGCTCGTGTTTGGCACTTCTTCGTTGCGGAGATGTCGTATTCTGACCTAGAAGTAAATGTGTCGAGGATATATAACATTATTACTATAATAAATTACCCGCCAAGAACGTGCACAGCCAAAAACCACTTCTGATGATACAAAACAACACTAATGACCTCTGGTGCGCATTCCGACAATATTTTGTTGGACGTCGCAAAGTTCAAAAACAATTAAAGCAAATTTCACGTTAGCTTTAATGCAAGATGAGGTCGGTCTCCCTTTGAGATGTGGCAACACAATTTTGCGCTTTATATGAGAAATTTTGCCAGCGTAGTACGACTGCTAACCTGGGGTCTTTAATGTGCAGTACGCAGGCATGATTACACGAACGCACGTCGGTACAATGCTCATCCGGATATAAACGGGCAGGGGCAGAGAACTGCGAACCTCGTGTTCGTGAAATATGTATACAGCTCGTCAAAATAAAGACATGCGCTCCACACTGGCGTTGGCCCTGAACCCACGAAGCGCCTTGCTCGGGATGACATACACTCTGGATAGCAACTGGTCTGAATAACTAACTTTATTTTACCTGTGTCATATGGTGGATGTTCCTCTGAAAGTCGAGCATGAATTTGCCTAGGGGCATTATTGGGTGGCATTGAAAACTCGCGCTCAGGGAGCGGTGCCAACCCTCTACGTAGTTCGTAGTTCGCATGTTGTCCTGGTCAGCATTGTGGTTCCACAACACGATTTGTCTCTGGAGAGCCATTGCTCTGCGATTGGTGAGTCGAGTCTCAAGTCTCCTATGAGCGGTATGAGTCCTTTCAGCGATGCAAACCAGTGCCACCTTACGAGGGGCACAGGGAGCAGGGCAAGGCTTACGAGCTTGCGAGCCCACCTCCGAAATGCGGGCTGTTGATGATCGCAGTAGAGTGCCTACAAACGTGTGATCGATCTAAAGTGCGAAAAATCAATATTAATACAAAAGTTGATGAACACTCTTAAAATTACGATTTAGCGAAAGCATGGCATACGCACCCGAAGCCCTAGTTGTGTCATCTTCCGGTTGACGCATTGCACGAGGTGAAAGAGGCAGCCTTTCGACGTAGCAGTTGGAAACGTAGCCTCAAAGGTTGACATGGCAACCATTTTGAAGTCGAAGTGCCCCACTTCGATTTGGGCCACGTCGCCACACCTTGCGCAAAGGGCACTGCGGACGACCTCAACCAACTTAACATAGCTTGCCTTCGTCTCATCTGGCATGAGTGCCACCACCAACGGCCACCCCTCGCCTCTCAGCAAGCCATGAATGCTGTACAGATGACTAAACTGTGGCGGGCAGTAGTCGAAAGTTTCATCACAGGCCCAGTGCTTAGAGTCGTGCAGAGTATTCAGGTCCAGCGAGGATCAGGAACGGGGTTGGGCCTGCTCGTAGAGCATATAATTTTCTGTCGTGGAAGAATTTCTGGATTTTCAGTTCAGGAAGAGCTCCTCCCAGACTGCCGGAGGATCCCCGATGCCTTGCGGTGTTGGGTACCTTTTGTTGACCTGGCGATAGTTTTCAGACCTAACAGACCTGCGAAGCACACAAAGTAACTGAATTAATTTTCAACCACAAACAAGGTGCACAGATAAATACCCAGCTAAAAATTCCCATTAAATCTAACTAGAATGCCAACTGGTTTTATCTGGAACCAATTGGTTTTAGTGGCTTGCAACTAGAAGCATACTGACCTAATGGGTCTCTCCAATGAGAAATATTTTTTCCAGTTGGAACCTGAATGGGTTTTAAATGGTTCGCATTGTTTCCCATTGGCAGTGACCAATTGGTACCAATGGGAAAATTCCAAATGGGAACCTAATGGGAAGTTTCAACTGGGTAAGATTTCACCATATTCTGGTATCGCCCTTTATACACGTTTGCAAG
>JAZHYW010019687.1:0-17517 GCA_037355805.1 Ixodes ricinus | reverse complement strand
CGGCCATGCGTTCGGTTACGTATTGCTCAATAAAAGCAAAACCTAAAGTAAAAATAGCGCGTCTGCATAACGACGGCGCGCTTGCCATAACGGATTTCGTCTGCGTGTCGTCTAGCTTGCACAACAGCTCGCCGACTGCGCCCGGGTCTGAGGCCAACGCTTCGTCGAAAGCCATACTGCGTCGACGGCCAACTCGTCGGCGGCCCATTCGTCGAATAGGCCAATTCGTCATAGGGCAACTCGTCGAAGGAAAACTCGTCGAAGAGGCCAACTGGTCGCCGCTGTTTCAAAGCCATAATATATAATTTTTGTCCTGAAATTTTAAAGCAAATCCTGCCCTATAGTAATGCGTAATATCGCCGCACGGTAATAGACCTCCAGTGTGCTCTTTCTTGTCGAAGATAACAACTTGCAGCTTTCTCCGCTTTCACGGTGCAGTGGGGGACGATCACTACGTCGCGCGTGTATCACTGGGGCGCGTGTTAACCTACGTCCACCCGTTCACGCCGCTTCGCGGCGACAGTCTGCGGCGGCTCATAACAAAAATGCTAACCCACCTGGCCCACCAGTCACGCCGCTTCGCTGCGACAGTCTGCGGCGGCTCATTACAAAATGTAATAAAGAAAACAAACAAAAGGACGATCCCGAAATGAACATTTCTCAACTTGTCTCAAGGTACTGTCCTGTCTTCGCCCTCTTGTAATTTTTCTTTCCGTCTTGTAACCTAAGAAGGGCGCTGTCCCTAGTCCAAACACAAATAAAAATTTAGGTCAAAAGATAACAAGGAACCACGAACTTTTACCTCGGACCGTCATTCAACCCATTCGACGAATCGCCCTTCGACAGATTGCCCCTTTCGACAAGTTGCCCTTCGACGAATTGCCCTATTACGAATTGGCCTATTCGACGAATTGGCCGTCGACAAGTTGGCCGTCGACGAGTTGGCTTTCGACGAGTTGGCCGGATCCCACTGCACCCATAGAGTGCCTTCATGTTGGTGCAGCCATGTTGGGCTGCACCATGGAGCCTTGAAGGCGCCATGTTGGCGCCTTCAAGGCTCCCTAGCACCCACTGATCTCTATATCTATTTGCTGGATCGCGTTGGACCAGCTCGGGGGGGGGGGGGGGAAGGTGCCGCCGCTTCCAATGCACCCTCCTCAGAATTTACGGCGCTCCGTGGGGGCCGCCATATTAAAACTTGATACCAGTGTTGCTGCATCTGCAGGTCATCTTTAAGTTAGAGCTGACGGAGAAAATCTGGCCACGGCGCAACGCCGATGTACGCTGGAAGCTAGAGCCGGTTTGCTTTCGTTGTTTTTGTTTGGTCAGAGAAAATCTAGCAACAACGCACGTTCAAGTTTCAACATGGCGCCGGTATTGTTTTGGTTCGACGCGGTTTGCGAGCACATGTAGCGAGGACGTGACCGGAGAAGTGCCCTGTGATGTTCCCGGAAGACGGAAAGTATCATTCGTAATCGTCGTGTGTGCTTTGAAAGCGAAGGGAGTCACAGGGTCCACGAGTGCGCAACCACAAGCCAAGGTTCACGACAGCGCTGCGTTGATTTCGGCGATCTCGTTCTGTTTGGTGCATAGAGATAGGTTTGGTGCAACACGGCGATGCGACAAAGAGTTGAAACGTTCGTGGTGTGTTGTGCGGTGCTTGGAGGTAGAAGCCAATACTAACACGAAGCGCAAATTGGTTATTGTGGCGTTGAAATTGAACGGGTTCAGTCCCGTCGTCGTCAGCTGATCCGGTCCAGCTGGTCCGGGAGGACGCAGCGAGCGCTTTTAAAAGTAAATCTTCCTTCGTTCCGTTTCAAAATGTGGAAGATTCTCGACGCATACCGTGAGTAAAAAGCTGCGGGCGTTTTCAACAAAATTACGTCGTTTTAATTGAATAATGGACTCCGGATTGTTGTCCTAGACCTGCCGTTTTTATGCTTCGTGTTGTTGGCGTTTGCACAGCGACGCACACCGCCCGAGTAGATGATTCGGTCCTGCAAACGACCGGTCATACAGAATTTCAGGGAAACTTAAGTCACCACCGATATTTTCTTGTAAATCTCGTGTGAGTTTGTTGTGCTCATCATGCGGTGTGAATAAATTAGGGCAACGTTTCCTACCTGCCTACGGATGCATGAACTGCGACCATTTTTTACGTAGTGAACATTGTGTTGTTGTTTTTCTTTATTTTGGGATCGGTGTTGGTGAATTTATTATGGTGCAATTACTTGAGAGTTCAGAAATTGGGGAGAGCGAGCATGCTTTCCCAACTTTGTCTCTTTTCTCTCTGGCATTGCCCCTAGTTTCTAGTTGCAGCTTCAGGAGACATACCTACTAGCAGGTACAAACTGCTCTAAAGCAGCTAGGTAAAAGACTGGTAAGTCAGGGCGGTGCGGACTCCGTGTTTCGCGCTTTTCGCAAGGCGACTGGGTAAGTGCTTTTGCGAGGTATGCGGAATACGCAAACGATTTTGTTATGCCCGTTGTTTGCGTCTCTCCAGCAAAACGAATAAGATGATCTACAAAGGCGCAATCACAAGCCAAGATTTACGATAACAGTGCATTTGATTCGGTGGTCTGTGTAGTTGTATTTTAAACTGCTTTCTGCAACACCGTGTCATGACGAAGAGCTGGAACGTTCACGGTTTGTGCTGGGCTACCGGTTGACCCAGGGGCGGATCCAAAACTCCGTTTTATTTTGTTTTTTTTGGGGTGGGGGGGGGGAGGGGGACGGGAAAATCTAAAGCAAGATAAACAGGACTCCGGTTGCGCCTTTTGTTTTAACCGCCGCAGAACCACACTGTGCCGACGGCCCCTAGATGTGCGCCGCTGCGCCGACTTTTGGTTCTAAGCCGTGCTTTGAAACCGCCGCCGCGGACTTCAGTCTCGGTTGAAGCGACGGAGTGGTTCTCCAAGTTCAGAGTACAAGTGTGCCTGCTAGGGTGCGACCTACCCTATTTCGAACCCTCGTCCTTGAGTACCGAGCCTTCTACCACCTGGCAGGCCGGTAGTCGGTTTTATTTCGGGGGATTTACCCATGTCAAATCGCCCTCCGAGAAGGGGGCAGGGAATGGGTCGCCGTCGCCCCCCCCCCCCCCCCCCCTTGGATCCGCCCCTGGGTTGACAGAAGCCCGCGTCGCCCGTATCGGCACGGAGTGCACTTGGGCTGTTGCTCTAGGCTGTTGATGCTCAAGCCTTTCATCCGCGGCTTGCCGCCAGCTGATCCGGCTACTCGATGGTGAGGAAGCGGCGAAAGTGACCTCTGAAGTAAATGTAAATCCTTGTTCATCCAGTTATCCGGTGTCAAAGTGTGGAAGGTGTCCAACGTGTACTGAGGGCGGGAACTACGAGCGTTTTGCCTCGCTTTCGTAACCGAAACCAGAACAGCGAGATAACTGCCTTGCGTACTCCAAAATGATGGAAGCAATAAGTCGTCAAAAACCCGTTTTTAGGGTTTCAAACCAAGTAAACAAGACACATATAATTAAACTTCGTTGTCTGTATGCAGGAGGACTTATGTAACACAACAATACATTCTCTTTCCAAAATGAAAAAGAAAGGAAAACTCAGTCCGCCGTATATGGCAGCAACTTCTTCGCTGCAAAACCTATGCTGGCAACGTAAGCGGTTTTAATATGGCAGCCTCCGCTTTGCGCCGCGTTCCCTTTCCCTCCTCCTATGGCCGCCAGTGGCCGCTTTCGCGGAGCGGGCGGACGTGTAGCGCAAACCATTGTCTGAAATGGGAAAGAGAAATTTCTCCTCGCCGATGCCCTTTCCCTCTCAAAAGTTCTCTTTCCCCTCGCTTCAATTGGATCTGGCGCGACACGTGACCGTTGTCTTCCCATGATCCCGCGCGATTCCGTCGTCTGCTCGAAACCAACGCCATCACTGGGCCAGGCGTAGCGGCGGCTCCGTTGTTCGCGGCCCGGCAGTAGGTTTTTTTATATTTTACCACAACCTCGGCGGCAACGCGATGCCATCATGCTGCGCTGTAGATTGCACAAACAGCATTGCGAAAGGAAAGAACCTTTTTTGTCGTCCCGACGGGAAAGGAAAATCTTCAACGGCGAAGACAATGGCTCCAACGGATCGGTCGAAAAAGTTTCGAGTGCCTCCGAGGGAAACTTTGCGAGGTAAGTCACTGTCAAACTCTGAATCGTATTACCTGTCTCTTTCGGTCTCGCCGATGAAGATCGCGTAGTACGATCATGAGACGAGACAAACACGGAACTATATTACCGGCACGAAGGACTTAGACACGTCTTTTCGCGCGTATTTGATCATAGAAACTGACTCGCTCACTCTTAGCTCGCTTGCATTGAGTCGGCCGAGTTGAGAACGATGCGTGAGAGACTAGGGTGCCACTAAAATAAAAAGGATTGTAGTGTTACCGCGTGCATCTTGCGTCAGTGAAAGGAAAGTCACCAACGATCGAGCACCTCGCGATTTTGTTTGTGCAACATATTTCCGCGATCGGTACTTCACAAATGGCAACTAAAGATATGCGATGCTGCATTTATTTTTCAGGATCACTTCACGAACGATCAGTTTGTACCAGTGATCTTGGCAAAGACTGGTTTCAAGAAACTCAAGCCATATGCAGATCCTTCCATTTTTTCACACCGACCTCTTCCGAATGTGCAATATTTTGCCTTGTAGCAATAAATATTTTCTTGTCTTCATCTTTGTATGTGATTTGTCTTTTGTGATTATTAAAACATCAATTATTGACAATAAAAAAATTGCTCTTGTATTTAAAAGGCTTTGCTGAAGGATCTCTCTGTCTTCGTTTTGTAACTCACGCAGTAAGGTACGCCCGCGGGTGTGGGGCAAAGCTTATGCGCTTTGAGAGTGAACTCAAGGGTGTACCTTGCGCGTGAGAACGTCAAAACACTAATATATGTGATAAATGAGAAACGTGCTGGCAAGGCAACCGAGCACACGCTATTTTTCATTTTAACGGAGGGGATACAAGTGAGTGTATTTGATTATTTGACGTGTAGTTTTATGCACGAGGCGCGTATACAGCAGACGTCGCATATTCCTCCGCGCGCATGTGCACAGTTGCAAGTAGTATTTGACGCTTATAAAATGTGTATGAAGTAAACCAAGCTGCTGAACTGACAAAACGATCGGTGATGCTAAAAATTACCGAAAGGTAGTGTTTTACACGCATAGTGGTGTCATTTATTTGCCTAACTCCAGCGATGCCGATTCTCCAAATGCACTTCGTTCAAGATACTAAACCGTTTTAGTAGAGCGTACGTTAAATTGCGAGCCTTGCGGGCGTGTGCCCAATTCATGCTCAAAGCGACGGCACGAGCTCCCGCTAGCAACGCAGTCCTTGCCCACGAAACTCTATTTAGACGCAGGGAGAGGTGCATTCTATCGTGTGCCTGCTCTCAGCTTTTGCTGCAATAAACGGGTAAACGAAATATATTTTCGCAGTGCATGCCGATGTTCCAAAAAACTCAACTGCTTTTTTTTTTATTATTAATCGTTTGCGTTTAGCGGAATTGGAGAAAGCTTGTCTTCACGCCCGAGCGATTCCAACTCTGCTCGTGCTATTATATTTGCCGATAGAGACGTCTTCCCGAACTTTATAACTCCAATAAAGGTGCACAAACGCTAGTTTCTTCATGTTAGAAAACAAAACTCTCTTTATATTAGAAAAAAAAAATCTAGTCCGCCGTATCCAATAACATGAACGGCCAGGCACCCGGTTGTGCCCGGCACACAGGCGCGCGCCGTCGCGCGCGTTGCGGGCCCAGCTCAGACATGGCGGCGGGGGGCGTGGCGCGGACATAGGGCGAGGAGGATTGCCGTCGATGGAAAGGAGGAAAACGAGGGGAGAGGAGGAATTGCGCTCCCGACGCCATCTATCAATACGAACTCCAAACACACCCCTCTCCTGGGCTTGGTCGTTCGCGTCGCCGCCCACCGTCGACCCTGGCAAGTGTCTTTGCCCTATTTTTTACACAAAAAAAAACTACGCTTTGCAATTTCACAAAAAAAAACGACCTGTGATATACTTTTGACGATAAGCTGAGCTTGCTACGTGCAGGCGTCGTTTTTACTGTCCACTTTAGATCGAGCCTGGTGACTTGGGTCACCCTATTCATAACGCGGCAACCGGGCAAAAGCTCACCGGACGAAATCTCACCAGAATTTTCACAGACCCGGTGAAAAGCTCATCAGGCGAAAGGTTGGAGCAGGTGAACACAGGATCGTTCCATTCAAGCACCATCTAATTTTAGATAAATTAATAAGTTGATTGATTTGATTGTGTACTTAGCTAAGGTAAACGCAGCCTTGTGCAACAAAATTAAGCTGAACAAAGTGGCCCCAGGTGCGGGCTTGTTGTAACACTGTTAAAAACATTTTAATTTACGCGAGCGACAATTGCTACTCAGGTTATCTATTCGAGTTGCAATTGCAAGTAGAATAGATTATCTATTCACATTTCAACGCACTTGCCATTGTTCCTGCTCAAATGTGCTCTTTCTAAAATCGGACCTACTTTAACTCGCTTTTCGATTCTGTTTTTTAAACACTAAAATGATAGTGAAATCTCAAAATTTCTGGTCGGACTTTGGGACGCTCCAGAAACATAAAATCGGTCCTCAGATGAAAATTGGTGACCAAATCTTGTCCCTCATTAAGCCTTTGTTCAGGTACAATCCTAAAATGGTGAGCATTTGTCCGAGTTCGTGAGAAAAGTGGTAAGCACTTTTCCGGTGAGCTTTTGTCCTTGATTCACACAAGGCGAGCATTTCAAAACATCTTAGAGTCCCTTTAACAATTATATTAGGAGAGTTTTGCTAGAGCACTCAAGTACATCTCCAAATCTAAAATCTAAAATTTTTATTTCTCTTCAAGAGAAATAAAGAATGTGGCATCTTAGTGCGAGATATGCTCCGCTAAGCAATCCAAGATGTCTGAAAATTCACGCAACTATATCGAGATCTTTCACGTTTTACATGCTGTTCTTTCTTTCACATTTATAGTTCAACTTACGCGGAATGTATTGACGTGGATCAACATTACACTATAAAGATGCATGACAAGCTCAATTTGATTGTGGAAGAGCCTGTTGAAGTACTTCCGTCGACATCAACAGCACCTCTGCCCCCGACACCACTTTCTGCTGTCAGGTATGTTTTTCATTTGCTTTGGGTGATATAGGTAGCATTATTAAGAACTTGCTTAGTCTCTGTTATATTGCAAGCACACAATGCTTACATTATTACTGAAATGCAATGTGGAGCTTCCAGACTGCCATGCAGGAAAAAGTTGAAAAATGTTGGAGCTTAGTCACCATGATCAGGACAAGCAGACGTAGATGCATGCATAGCTTCAAATATTGATCAAAACATCTGCTATAATTTTTCGACATGAATATGCACCTGCACAGAATTAAGGTGACACACAATATATGTGCGTGCAAATTTACTGTGAAAATTGTTTTTTTTTTTCTATTGCCATTATTTAGCTTGCCAGCCCTGTGCACTGGACTTGCGACGGCATACACTTTGCCGGAGCCAACGATTGACTTGAAGGAGCCGATTGCGAAAGCCGAGAAAGGGAAAGGATCCAACCAGCTGCGCCACCGTATAATTCGCTGGCTGGACGCCGACCTGTGCAAGTATTGGGCAGGAGATCCAACTATAGGGGGCGCTCTGACCCGTTTGTTGTCCCCATACTCGGTGTTTACTCAACACAAGGCCTGTGCACATGCCCAGAGGCCTTACGGGCATGTCCATGCCATCTTCTACAATTGAGCGCGGGGCACAACTTAATGTAAACAAATACTAACAATCGACGAAGCGACGTTAAGTGCCGGATCTATCTTCGGAGAATGCGAGTTTGACCCACTTCGGCTTTTATGCTGAGCTGGGACCGTGCGTGCTGCATTGTTCGTGCAGGCCGGGGTAGAAACAAAGAGCCCCTCCTCCCCTCACCGGAGAACACGAACTCCAGCCGAACGCTGACGCCGCGTTCGGTTACGTCGGCCGAGCGCTGAGTCATTGTATTTGTTGTCCCCATCCGTGTAGTTCAAAAAGTTAACCGCTTCGGGCGTCACGGTCGCTCCTGTAAGTCCCCTTGTTCGACAATAGATGCTAACCGCCGAATTCACAAACCTCACTTCAATTGAGGCGCCCCTCCACTTCATCGGGGAAGGCGTGAAGGCCGGCGCTGGCCAATCGCGGCCGCCTATCCGTCGTCGCGATTGGCCAGCGCCGGCCCTCGCGCCTTCCTCCAGGAAGTGGAGGGGCGCCTTAATCGGAATGAGGTTTGTGAATACGGCGGGAAATCCTTTGATTTGGCTGACTGTCTTAGTTCGCAATACCGTCTATGATTCTTCAGGTATCCTGCAAAACGGGACTTGTACAGTGAAGCTGCCAGGCACCTCGTCTTCAAGTATCGGCAGTTGGGGGATCTACCAGGCTGTGGCATTGTAAGTACATTTCTGGTTTATACAAATGATGTGGTAATGAAAATTATATTTCGATTGTGCATATGTTTACAAGGGTAACTGCACTTCATTATCTTGGTTGAGGAAATGATTTGGACCTGTTAAGTATCATCTAAAAAAGCCACACGTCAAATATTAATTGCGACCAACGTAGAGTGAAGTTTCAATCGAGTTCCATCTAAATATAAAGAAACGGGCCAGCAAATTTTAGTTTGAGCCATGTCGCTGAAATCTACTAACTCTATTCTGGCGGACAAAGGAAGCACAATCAACCGCGCAGTCATGTTGGTGTAGCCAACGTTGAGCCACTACGTCACACCCATGTTTTGTTTGCTGTTACTTCTCCGGGCAAAGCTCGCCTCCATTTACGTCAGCAGCGTCTCCTCCCAATGTTGGCTCAGCGATAACCACATGATAAGCAGAACACGGATGCACTACTGTGCTCCCCATGCTTCTCAGTTTCGTCTGCTTTACCTTTGTTACAATATGAATGCTTGGTTTGCACCATGTGCATACTCTGTGGCTTATTTATCTGCTATTTAACAGACCTCACCATCTACTAATGCTTCCGAGGTATAATAATTTAAGAAAACTTGACATTATTTCCGATTAAGCGTAGTCCTAAGGCCGTAGTGGTGCAGACGCCGTCGTAGACAGAGCAGATGACACTCACTCTCGCCTGTCCGTGTCGTCCCCATGTGGAGAATCATGTGATGGCTTGTACCACGTGTTTGGTTATGTCCCCGCCGCCTCTGTCAACGTTGCCCGTAGGAACCGATGTTTCCGTTTCGGACCATGTATAAAGCAAAGTTGCATAAAAGATATTCCACATTTCGCAAAGCCAAATATGTAGGGCCGCATTAGTGCTTTTTGATGCGGAATCACTTATAATCTCCAAATTTTGGGAGTTGATTGAAGTTGTTGTACCGAAAACCGTATTTCGATTATGCTCATGCTTTCAGGGCTCATGGAAGGAGGCCCTGAGGCACCGCACACAAAACCAGCGGAAAAGGATGGTAGACATCAGAGAAGTCGCGGAGGAGCGGGCAAACTGGGCTAAAGTCGCCCGCTCCACCAGCAGAACCAAGGCACGCGGGCTCACTCAGCGCTGTGTTGCAACAACTGTAAGCAGAATTTCTGTCTGCTATTGTTGAAGACGCAGCTGAAATTTTAGATAAAATATGGCTGTCGATTTCCCTATGTAAACCGCGCATTCATGTTTTGCACATGAGCAGTTGCAGTACTTGCTAACATTCCTATACAAGGCCGCTTCATCAAGAAGCTCAAATTTTATTTCATTCTGAGTGTCACTGAAAAATTAACCTTCACTAGTGAATAAAGGACACAAATATTGTCTGGAAATTAACATTCCTAGAAAGCAAAAGAGCAGCCAAGCTGGTCTTACTAAATTTAGGGTACAAAAATTGCCTGCAGCATCCTAAGTTTTTGTGTACTGGAGCGTTTGCCTTCTCGCATGCTTTGCTTCTCTTCCTCTATGAAGTTGAAGTTTTCTTTAATCTAACCCCTTAGCAACAAAAAAAAAGAATCATAAAAACATAATTTGCCTGCAAGTCACCGATATCACAAAATTTGATTCGTAATGACACGAAAGGTCATGGCAGCTCAATTTAAAAAATCTTAAGTGCAATTTTGTTTAATTACTATGCCAAAAAATGGCATGGTCTTTTGCCTCAGAAGTAACCCTCCAATAAAAATATGCAATGTGCTACTTTTTGCAGTGTCATCTAAGGTGGTTTCATGTGACATACTTCTGGTTTGAAATGTCTTAGCAATACATGTTGGTGAACCTTTGATATATGCTTTCCAATGGGCAGAGGCAGTTTTTCCTGCTCAGTTTGCATCATGATTGATGACTTCTGTTGGAGCAGTCCGCGACATAAAAGTGCACCAGCTAGTACTCGATTTGTATTTATCGCCAGCTATTATTCAAAGTAGAGTGAGCCAATGCGTGAGGACAATCTTGCTCATGGACAAATGAACTCGGCGAGCAAAGAAAACTGCCTTTGGCAAGTGCCTAGAGCGTAACTGCAAAAAAAAAGAAAAAAAGACATTGTAAACTTGAGTTTCTGGGATCTAATCTAAGTATGTCTCCCAATTATGCATTCTGTGTTACATCATTGATGGAGCCACTCGTGCTCCTGAAATTCACCGAACACCAATAAAGGTGCCAACGAATAGTCAGTTACATGCAAAAAGAGAGAGAGCGAATGATGGAAATGAATCAACAACATGGTCACCGATAGCATACCGCATGTAAAACCACTGACTCGTTAAACCATCCCATAGCACCACTACTTAGTGAATGAATAAAAGAGACACTCAATCTACATTCTGCTTTTCAAGCTTCAAGCATTCTAACTTTTTCAATATAGCTGCTCATTCTATCGCCATTGAGGAGGACGAGGCTTCTATTGAAGCACATACTGAGTTCCTCAAGAAAGAGATGAGAAAATCCGCCGAGACAAGAAACCAGGCAGTGGTCTCGGATGCCATGAACCGCACATTCAGCAAACGGCGTGAATGGATACTGGAGAAATCCCGTACGGTGTGATGAGGTTTCGGAAATTCACCCTGCACTGGACCTGATGGAAGAGGTATGACATCCAGAAGCTGTTTCAAAGAATTGTATAAAACTTGCCCGCCTGATGCAAGCGTGCTAAGAATGACTGTTTAAAGTGATGCTGACAGAAATTTGGATTTCACAAAACAAGGCAATAAAAATGCCTGGAAGAGGAGCTACAGATACAAAAACATCACTTGTACATGCGTAATATCTCGAAGTACACTATACTCGAAGTACACTACTCAAAGTACACATTTAGAAATCCATCTCGAACGAATGCTTATTTTACATGTTTTACGGCATTTATTCACCTCCGACGGCGTTGTATTTTCCACGGCCTCGACGGAAACCTGCAAAGCTTCACGCCTGCTAATCTTTAAAAATTGGGCTGTGTGTATGTTCATACAGCCTAGAACTCGGTCTGCCTCAACGGGTGACGAGTCTCCCAGTTTTAAATGAGAAATTTAGCCATTGCAGTACAACCGCTAGCCTGGAGTCTTTAACGTGTATCACGCAGAACCCAGGATCCTGGTTCTGCAGCGCGAGCTTTCGCTCCAAGTGCTCCGAACTGGTGTGCGCTAGCCCACTCGGCCACCGATTCCCTGCCCGCTAGCTTCCGGTGTTGGAACAGTGCCTACAGCTTCGGTGTTTGCTCTTCTGCGACGTCCGATAGCAATGTTAAGAATAAAAGAACCAAAAACGCACGAATCAACACCTTCGAATTGATGCGTGAACAGCCCTACAAGCAAGCAGGCTCGCGAGGGGGCCTTCCAGTGTTGCAAATATTTTGAGCTAAATGGCGCAACATGTCACAGCAAACTTAACTGCCCTGAGGGCATAAATGGGCTTTCCCAAATACAGCTATCCGCTGTGTAAGCATCTGTCTTCTATAATTTGTTCGTGTTTTAAACCGGCTTCTAAGATTGTTAGAAAATTCATGACGAATACGATGTTTTTCCAGAGTTTTTATTTTCCAGAAATCATCCAGATCATGTTCACTGAACTTTTAGTACTGCAGTTATTCCACGTGGATCTTTTCTCTTTTGTCAAGTTGATGACGCACGCTGCCACCCTCACCTCGAACGTGTGAGTGTGTTACCCTCCTTTCCTCACAATTGGGAAAGAGAGTAAAACTGAGAAGAACAGTTCCCACCTTTTTTCTTCTCTACCGCAAATTAGGTGAGGGTATTTTTTCCTTCCCATCCGCGTCGTCTTCGCGATTTTTTCAAGAATTTGAAGCTAAAAATGAGCGTCGAGTGCCTCGTGATCCAGGGACCGAAGAAGGAAAGTGATCATGGTGAATGGCAATCGCAAGTTGAGGGACGTTCACAATGCACTCATACAATCGGACTTTAGAGGCCTTGTGATACCTGCCCTGCTGGTTACAGGTAAGCGCAACCATTTTCTACTAATATTTGGTCGTTTTCATCGAGTCATCGAGTCCGAGGCTCTACAAAATACCGTATGCGAAAAGTATCGTAACTGAGCATGATTCTCTCAACGTTACAGGGCAACTCCGCTCAATTCCGAAACATTTAGGCTTACATGTGATTCCATTTCACAAAGCACTACTAAACAGCTCTACGTCTTCGGATTCGCGAAATGTGAAATAATATTTGTGTTATCTTAATTTAAACATCAGCTGATACCAAAACCGAAACTTCGGTTGCGTCAGGCAACATTTGCCATGTGTCGTCAGAGTCATGGCTACGTCACGTCAAACCACGTGGTCTTGTGCCGTTCGTGGGGCGAGGTACAGGACACGCGACGCGGGCAGCTCGTTTCGGATGGCGTGGACGGTGACGGCCCAGATAGAGGGAGAAGGGAGAAGACGAAAGAGGAGAAGGGGAGCGGAGAAACAGACCGATTCGTTTCAGCTTCCGTCCGAGCGCAGTCAAAGCTACGTGGGGCCGGAACCAATCGCACGCCGGCAATAGGTCGCGCGATCTCGCCTGCACTTTTGTATCACTCCGCTGCGCCGCTGGTCGTCGGCGCCGCCCGAGCTCGCCGAGTATTTCGTCTGCTACGGGTGTATCAACGGTATCGTCTGCTATAGGTATAAAAAGTGTCCTTTCACGTTCTGAAATTTAGACACCGGGGCTGTCAGTACGTAGGCTGGCCGCTGGCGTATGTGTCCGAGCTTTCCACCTGTCCGGCATTTCGGCGTAGTTTCGAGATGTAATTACACATCGCAAGGTGCCCGATGACCCGGCCGTTGATGCTTCCTTGTATCGTCTGGATATACCAGGGCTCGAGGCGCAGTCCTTTCTACCAGCTTTTGGCATACAATGTGATCGGCAGGTAAAGGGGTGCCCCGATTTCGCCGCGTATCAGTGAATTGTAGTGGCCCGGAAGCTTTTCCTGTTTACAACGCATTCGCGGTGTGACGCGGCCGGAGTCTCCTGCCGAATCTGAAAGTAGACATTCATCACGACCTCTCGCGCCTGACGCCCAAACGTGCCTGTTGCGAAAGGACGTTTTGAAGCGAATCGGTGAGGAAAGCAGCGAAGCACATGATTCAGCCATTACGAGAACGAAATAACACAGAAAAACCGAGCGCTGCAGCCGTGTTGCCAGCGGGTGTACGTGTTTTCACCAAACCACATGAACATACATATATTAATAAAAACATAAACTTAAAACATTTAATTCCTTTAGTTACAAATCATTCTCAGCAGTACATATCCGGAATATTGTGCAATGTTTACGCACAAAACAATTATTTAAAAAAAATCTTTTGTGCACTACTTTGTGGTGCGTAGGAATACCCTTCCCGAAGTTGCGAACCGTCCCTCAGCCTTTGGCTGCGCTCGGACGGAAGCTGAAACGAAGTATAGCGCATCCGCGTTACGATGATCACGTGGACGCCGTCGAGCCAACACCGGGAGGAGAAACTCATGACGTCATCGTTCAATTTCGCTCTGAGAAGTAAAAACAAACAAAACGTGAGAATGACGTAGACATGCCTCTGACGTAGTGGCTCATCGTTGGCCGCTCCAACTCCGTCGCATTGACTGCGCTGACGATTGCGCCTCACGTCGCACGCTAGAGTTGGCAGATTTCGGCGACTTGGCTCTTTTGAAAGTTTGCTGGCCAGTTTATTAAATATATAGACGGAATTAGATCGTAATATTTGACATGGGGTCTTCCTATATGATACTGAAGAGGGCTGCCTAGTTTTCTAAATATCAAAAATGAAGCGGAGTTGCCCTTTAAAGGTAATTTCTGAGTCCAAACTGCACTCTATCTGGAGTTTTCTTTATTATCTTTTGTTCATGTACAAATTTGGCTCTCAGCTAGAGTAGCTTTCTAGATTTCACTCTGAAGTAAAACTAGAATGCTATCTTATCTTATCATTGTTCATATCACTTCGTTTCACTTTAGGTGCGAGCGCAGTCAGAGCTCTGCATGAGCCCCAAGCTCTGTGCGCCCATGATATGCACGCAGGCTCGTGCAGTGCTGACACCGTTTCAGGCTTCCATGCTCCGGCCGGTAGCTTCGGTTTTCGCTCGCACGTAAGCAGAAAGGAACGTAATAACATGACGTTTACCGACAACGAGTGCGTAAGCTTTCAACTACCGCATCATCCGCAAAAAAAAAGTGTTTTTTTCTTTTTTTTTTTGCGCTGCGTGCTGTTAAAGGGACCATGAAACGATTCTGAAATCGAATTTCATCCACCGATCGTCGTAAAGTGTGAAAAGAAACACAAAATAGGGAGCCAAAAAAATTCTTCGCTATACGCCTCGCAAGTGGGCTTATTTTCGTCTTCTGCGCATGGGAAAGGAAGTAGCGGTGACGTCAGAACGCCGAGCCCTGATTGGCTGATCGCGGTCCCCTATCTGAGCGTCGTCTGCTCCTTTGCAACAACGTCTGCTCGCAACGTCGTCTGCATCTGTCTTACCTTTCCTGCGACTTTCGGAAGTGCAGGTCTGTACGAGCGAGCTCGACTTTGCCTTTCAGAGAAGGCAGACGAAATAACTCGAGCGGTTCGTTGTTTTCGTCGAACAACTAGCAGACGCGCATCAAGGAGGGAAGTCAAAGTACTCACTGGCGAGGTGTCCCGAGACGTCGAGGTTTGTTTGCTAAGAACCGAGAGTGAGCGTGTTAGTGTCCGCAAGTTCCCTCCCAAATACTTTTTCCCCCTTTCGTGTGCGGCAAGACTTCTCATTCTTTAACGGCGTCGGCGGGTTGGCACTGTTAACGTCGTCTGCTTTAGCAAGCGATGGCTCCTTTACCTTTCCTGCGTCTGTCGGATATTCACCGCTTTATCATCGGCGAGAGTCACCGTTGCCTCGGAAAACAAGGAGATGACAAGAGGAAGAGATTGACCTCTTAATCTAAAATTGAGGTCAGTGATCACAGTATAATACGGGAAGGGTTCACAAGGGTCGCGCGGGCACATTCCATTCAGCACGCCAGCCGGTCGTGGGCAGACGGTCACAGAGTCGGAGTGACTGCTAGGCCTATCTGCCGAGTTTGCTTGGTCGGTGTCGGTGGAATCGTGGCCGTTGGAGCTTTTCCCGGGTGTTTGTGGATCCAGCGTTCTTGTTCGTCGTGGTCTGGTTCAAGTACTTTTTACTTTTTTCTTGCTGCTTGAAGTCGGGACGCGAGAGAAGCGCACGTAGAAAAATAAACGTCCGTTGGTCGTCGCGACCGCGACGCTGTCGGCCATGCTGATTTGATCGTAACAATTAAGTGCGTAGCTTCGGAGCTGTCGTAAGATTTTGTCGTAACCTGCGCAAAACTTACGAAAATTTCGGTTCGTGAATTCGAATTTGTTTTTAAGTTTTGTCTTACGCATATTTTTGGCGTAAGATAGTTTCGTGAATCTGGCCTCTCCACTTGCAAAAGTCGCAGGAAAGGTAAGACAGACGCAGACGACGTTGCGAGCAGACGACGTTGCAAAGGAGCAGACGACGCTCAGATAGGGGACCGCGATCAGCCAATCAGGGCTCGGCGTTCTGACATCACCGCTACCCCCTGCGCGAGAAGCAGACGAACTTGCCCTCCGCATAGAACTTTTAAAAGAAAACTGGACTCTTTTGCGCTTCTTTCCTTCGAAAGCTCTCTGCCTTTTCACTACGATGCATCCGCGAATCGCAGCACACTATAAAAAAATTTGCACCCTTTAGGGTACTTTTGTGCTGAGGACACCCTTTCTACACCCTTTTGTTTTGTATGTTTTTTGAAAATGGGTGTAGCCATCGCCTGAACGCCCTTAAAACACCCATGCACCTTTTAAGGGTGCGTAGGTGCAAAGGTGTTGAAGATTGGTAGGGTGTACGGGTGCATTTATATGCTGAACCTGGCCACGTCGTAGTTTCGAATTATATTTTTTCTGTTTTTACAAACATAGTAACTATTTAAATAAATATGTTTTATATTTTGATGACTTTTTGTTACATTTTGACCAAGTTTAATTTCATTATTAACGAAGCACGACCTTTAGCAACTTTTAGAAAAGTGGCCGGCTGTAGCCGTATTTTCATCCGGGTGTCGCATTAGCATCGTGGTTCGCGATTCGAACGTTGGGTAGCAATAAGGGTTAGCTCATTAGTTAGCCGAAGTTCGGCGCCTTCGGATACCGAAATGTCGGTTACGTGCCTCCTAACGGTGGCGCACTAATGGTGCATGTCGGAAGTTGACACTTGAAGAAGCCAGCTTGCGTGGTATAAAGGCCTCCGCAAGCGCTTGCAGTCTTCTGACTTCAGAGATAGACTTCGAGAGGGACAGATTTCAGGTAATGTGAACATATTTGAAAAAATTCGAACACTGCTTGTGCATACATAGGTCTCTTAATGCTGGATTCTTGTGACATGTGATAGTGTGTATTTTTGAATTTCTATAACGTATTGTCGCCGACGGCTTGGTTCCGATTCCCGCCCTGTGTCGTCATCTGCACGAGCCGTGGGTAAAGCAACTTACTGTCAGCCAAGAAAGGCCGTTTTGCTGGTGCGAAAGAATGCTTGTGAGAGCTGTCTGCACGTGTTCGACAGCAGTGACCACATCGATGGTGGCCAGTGAATACCTCCTATACGTTGGAAAAAATCAATCTCAACACTGAATTAATCAAGACCTAAGTGACCTATGTTGAGATCGCGATCACTGGCTTGTGCGGGAATTCATGAATCTTGCCTGCTCTCGTTCTGTTGCTGCTATTTCTAGTTGTTTCTAGCTGTCCACGACGGCCAGCTCTGCATGCAAATACTGTATTTGAAGTGTGTTTCTATCTTTTATAATTGTGCAAGATTTTTGTTTTTTGCAAATATTTCAGTTTTTCCACGACTTTAACATGCTACTCAAGAAACATGAAGCTGCAGCTGTGGAAAGGATGCAAACTGTCCTGGGCCTAGCCCTCGGGGATCGCTTGGGAGCTAAAAGAAAGGACATGATATTTGTTCTGGAGGCTGACAGAGTGACAGCTAGCGCAAGGCGCAAGACACGTATGTTCATCA